>CCAG010008816.1:0-37064 GCA_001077435.1 Glossina morsitans morsitans | reverse complement strand
GTACTGCACTGATATGTGTAAATGTTGGAATTCTCTAACATGTGTCAGCCTTTGACAACCTATTGGCAATGGTGTGGCAAATACAGTATGTCAGCGCTGCAAAAAACTGTTAAACAAAACATGCACGCGTACACGCACAGATAGAGAGAGAGATCATAAATTTTTCCGTAAACTCAAAAAACTCTGAAACGGGTTTCCAATGAGCCTTTTACTCCATTTGACTATATAGAATCATGTAAAGCAGTAAGTGGCCTTCTATCAGAAAGGAAAAAAACTAAAGAAAATGCAATATGCGTAGGCGTGGGCAATTTGTTGTAGTCTTGCAGTGTGTGCATACCTAGAAAAAACCATTTTTTTTTAGTTTTTCAAAATAGAGAGGGAACGACTACTACTTTTCATACATTTGGTCTAAATTTGAACGCCAGTTTTCATCTTTCATTTTAACAGCAATTGTTGTTCGCCTTTAAATAGTCTACAAAGGTTCTCTTGTACTTTATTAAATTTCTTAAAAAAGATAAAAAGGTTTTAATTATTGCACTTTTCATACTATTTTAATTGAATGTATAATAAACATGATTAAATTTCAAATACAAGTAGTGTTGACTTGCGAGCTTACAATGTATCCCGATGTATTTTTTGTATTTGTTTTCAAGTAAAATAAATTCAAGTACAATACATGTCTATATATATATATCTATATATATATATATATATATATATATATATATTGTGAATTGAATTAATGTTTAATTTATCTATACAAATCCCTTGCTCTCTGCTTATTCCGTCTCTCTCTCTCTCTCTCTCTATCTGTGCGTGTACGCGTGCATGTTTTGTTTAACAGTTTTTTGCAGCGCTGACATACTGTATTTGCCACACCATTGCCAATAGGTTGTCAAAGGCTGACACATGTTAGAGAATTCCAACATTTACACATATCAGTGCAGTACATATAGTAAATCTGTTATACAGTTCGTTCCATTCAGTTTATCGACGACTAAATTAAGTATATGGAATATAGAACACTTTATATAGATGTGAAATTCTGATTCAGCCTCAGTTTGGTTGTCTATTGCTAGAATCCTTACCTGTTCAAATTTTTGACTAAAAATTCAAGCTCGTTTGTGCTCTGAATTAATTTCGATCTCATTTTAGATTGCAAACCGATTCAATACCGTAACTATAGTTGCTAAGAAACGGTATCGGTTGAAAAATGGCAACTTTTCTCTGAAATAATTATAGCAAGAAAGGAATTAAAAGCTCAGAGCTATATTAATATTGTGTGCAAAAGTGTTTACTAATCGGTCAACTTCATATATATATACATATACATACATACATATATATATATATATATATACATTCATATATGTATATATATATTTTTTTTTTTTCTCTTTATGTATAGAAGATATCCGTCAGCAGTTAGTTATATTTCACTAAAGAATGTTAATTGTGTGTGAGATCCT
The DNA here is from genome assembly GCA_001077435.1 of Glossina morsitans morsitans. Classification (NCBI taxonomy): domain Eukaryota; kingdom Metazoa; phylum Arthropoda; class Insecta; order Diptera; family Glossinidae; genus Glossina; species Glossina morsitans. Next base: position 35,595 of record CCAG010008816.1, on the reverse strand, counting down.
GAGTTTTGTTTGCTTTTAGACTTATTAGTTCCATTTCCAAATCGTCAAACTCTGATGTCGAAAACTAAAACTAAATGCAAGCCTTTATTAGAAAGTGCGGATTTAAGTGTGTGTTGGATCTAACTTGTCGCGAATGAAAAATATCGAGAAATGTTGTGAATAACATATTCTGTTATATGTTCTCTACGGCATGGGATCGCGAATGCGATTCTCTTGTAAACATTTCGATAGTAAAACAAGAGTCGAGGCAGATTTTGGAAATGAAACAGATGATGAAACAGTTTAAAGTAGCTGTAATCGAGCTATCGAAGCTCTTATCATTTTATTGAAGTCACATTAGGTGGAATGTATTCAAGATTCGCCTAGGAGCACTTATAATTTTTGCATTTGCTTTTGTTCTTTCTTTCTTTTTCTTTTCTCTTTAAGAGTTTCTTTTACCTTTTTCTTTTCTTACATGAAAAGAAACATCAGTTGCATTAGCACACCATTGCTATTTCTGGGATGCTTAGTTACATGTAACTGCATACACCTAAGATCTAATACACAGGTACCTGTTCGTACACATATACATCGATATATACAGGCAGGAGCTGTTACGACAATTGCTACAATGATTTAATGCATTATATAACTAGCGTATGTGAATTCGTTAGTACACATGTATGTGTGTCGGCGAATATTTTCTCTTAGCTTAAGATTTAATGTCACATGATGGATATATGAAAGAAAATGCTTGAGAAAAGTGAAGACAATTTTAAAGAGAATAATTCCGTATTGAGGTAGACGAAATCGTGCATGTGTGTGCGTAAGTGTGTATACATATTTTCATTCTTTAAGTTTCCAACATAACGAACCTAAGTAAAGCATATGTTTAATATTTGTGATGCATACACATACATATGATTTATACACGTACATCATGCTGTTGATTCTGTTTTGTTTTCTTTATTTATTTTTCTTCTTTTTTTTTTTTGTTTCTTGCAATAACTAAATAACTAATGCAGGACACGTTGTATGGATGATGTTGTATGTTATGATGGTACGAGTACGTCTTATTAGACGTACTATATATATATATATATATATATATAGGTATATATACATACTTTTGTATATGTGCTAGTGTATTTATATATTAAATGTGTTTATGTATTTATATACATTTTTTTCATTTATGATAGCACGTTCAGGTTTTGTTTTAACTAATATTCGTCAAACAAGCATTCATTTCGCAAATACACATTAATATTTGCACATTAGAACTAGTAATAAATAATAAATAAATTTCATAAAATTGTGATTTCACTGCTGTTTAAATTGAGTCTAAAATTTCGCAAAATTTCATTATTTTTCAACCCCTAGGCTCCTGTTTGTGCTTTCCATTAAATAATAAAAAAAAAAAAAAACAACTTTCTATTTATTATATTAATTTACATTTATTTTGTTTATATGCGCTTTTTAATAAACATAATCAGCACAATAAGCATATTTGGTTTTATTAAATGCTTGAAACAATCATCTTATAAAGCACACGCGCGCGTATTCTTGATTAACTTGCAAGATTTTCATCTTTGTCTGTAAGACTGTCGCCAAATCAAATTAAAAATTTTCTAAAATCGGGCAAGAAGTCCTTCTATAAGTGCTCGAACACATTTTATATATATATATATATATCACTTTTACTTCAAGCGTAATGCTTTAACTTTGCGCTTCACTTTACTATAAAGATTATAATAAATTTGTCACAAATATTGTTTCAAATATCACATTAATTGTAAGACTAAATGAAAAGCTCGAGAAATTCAAGCCATTAAAGCAAGGAAATGGTTTCCATAATCTATATACAGTTTGTTATTTCCTAAGAGGAATATAAAGGTTCCGATATGTTTTTACTTTGAATTATTTATTCTTTTCTTGCCATTCTTAAAAGGTTTTCAAATATCTTCAAAACTCTGATGGGCCTTTCGTTTGCTGAGAAGATCTTAGCGCCTAGAAAACAGCTCAAAACTGAACTGATCCAAAGTTAGGATAATTTATAGTGATACTTTTCAGTTTGGCCATAGCAAAAACGTCCCAATCTGTTGCCATATTCTCTTGACGATGAATCATCCTTTCTAACAAAGTCCTGAGAGAGAGAGAGAGAGAGAGAGAGAGTGCAGAGGAAACTTATGTTTCAGAAGGTTTTCGCCTAAACTGGCTCATATAATGCTCGATACCCGATAAGGTCTATTCTACTAATTTATTTCTGGCTGTTAAAGCGCTTTGCATTTTTTTCGATTTCTGTGATCAGCGTTCAGCAATGCTTTGCATTCTAAGAAATATTTTTTGATGCTCTAATTGCTTTGGAAGTTTACATTTTCAAAAAGTGTTTAATTTGTTAGTCCATATGTAAAAGTGCGATCTGTGCCTGGTGTAATAGGAAGAGCTATAAAACAAAAAGAGTAGAAACTGCTTGCTTTTGGAGACTTACCACGCTTACGTTCTGTTTTTAATACATCTTAAAGCAATTCTTTCACATCCTTTTAAGACTGTTTTTATATTCAAGAGGTTCATAATACACTCTTGAATACTCGCTTAAAGGCCCTTATATCTAATAAGCATTAATTTTCAATATCCCTGATTTTGATTATAATCGTAAGTGTAACTGCACTTCGAGGCGATCGAGAAGAAGATGAGGAATATCCCTTGAGCCGGTAGGATCACGATCAATCTCATTAATATTTCACTGTTTGCGTCTTCCATAACATTTATCATTTTTCAAAACTTTTCTGGACTTTGAAAGTTTAGCAATTTTGCAAAAGTAAGATCGATTTCGAAGCTTTCTTAGTTGAAAATTGTGGACCTAACTTGAAACTGAAGAAAATCTTTCGAAATATAAATTTTTTCAAATAGTCTAACGTATGCAGTGGGGATGAGCTTAAAGAAAGACAAGCGATTTGAAGACACCCGTCATTCGTCAGCCCTTGCCTTTTCTTCGTGTTTGTCTCTTTCTTCCTTCTCGCAATCTTTTTCTTACTTGTGTCAAATTAAGTTTAGAAGCCAGTTAACCCGTGCATGGCATATTGCAACATATTGTTAAAACCCACAAACAATTAGCTATCATGTGCTTCTAGTGTTCCCCACTGAGTTTGACTGCAATGCAATTTTCATGTTCAAAACTGACATTTTCAACCTACAAATCATCGCCAAATATTATCTTTGTACACGTAAAAGCTCTTTAGTCACATGAGACGTGCTCTCGGCACATTGAAGGGGTATTAATCCTTATTTAGAAAGTCATTTAATCAAAGAGGAGTTTCATCCCATATGCACGAAATAAAACCGTGTGTTCATTACTTTCGCAGTAAGTTTTAAAAGAGTCCTCAGTACTCAGTACTACTGTTTGATCCAAATCTCGATCAGAAGTGTGCATTATTCATGTCTGTTTTTAAAAGCACACAAGATAGGACACTGCACGTATATTTCCTAATGTCTCCGATGTCTTTTTCTATACGTTGCTAATGGGTCTAATAAATCTAATACACCAACGCTTGTCGCAAGTGCTGGGTGTCCGAAGCTTCGGCACGAACCAGACAATATTTTTTATATTGGCGTTTTTGTTGCTGCCTTTTTTTTTCATATATCGCATTTCTAAATATGTATAGAATGTTTTAGCTCCATTAATTAATATAGTTCTTAATAAATTATTTATAATAAATTCTGATTGTTTTGTAATAATATATATGTTCTTTTGAAAAAAAATATATAATATTTAATTAAAATAATTAAATATAAATTATGCACTATAAGCTGCTCCTAAGTGGTCTTTTCTCAGGGATTTATTTATTAATCTGTCTTTTTTGTTTTTTTTTACTAATAATATATATATATATATATATATATATATATATATATATATATATATATATATATATATATATATATATATATATATATATAAGTATGTGTACACATATTCATATACATATTTTTAAGATTTTCACAAAGCGTATGAAAAATATTAGTTTGCACTGCTTTGTTTTTAAATGCATATGATTATTATAGCCATTGCCGCCGGAATTTGGTTTGTCTTCTCCGGTCGTAGCCCAACACGCATAGTTATCTCGAATACGAAAGATTATCTCTTAACTTTTAATTTTTATTTAGTTATACGCGCACGTTTCGAACTCGACAGAGAGGGGCAAAAGAATTTAATTCGATAAAGTCCTCACGATGCGTACTCCCGATAAGGGACATATTTAATATGCTAAGTACTTCTGATCTGTTGAAATTAGGCTTACGTTGCTTACCAAAGCAAATAAATACTAGTCTGAAATTTTTTTTTATTACTTTTCACATCTCCACTGTAAATATGTGCAAACTTTATACATTTAATGAAAAATTTATGATTCTCCGCCACTTTATTAATTACGGGAATCAAAATTTAATCATTTAATTAAAACGTGAAGTGTTCCCATTTAAGCCGAAAACTAGACGCCGAAATTTTCGCCCGCATTTATCCAAGAACTCTTTGCAAATAAGACGGATTATGTATGTAAATATGTTTTTTTTATGCAATTACTCGATAAATAATAAAAATATATATCGATGTAATCTGTAGGATATACGATATGAAACTTTTTGCGCAGGTAAGTGGCGAGTATGAAAAATTCGTTTTAAAATTTTAAATATTCGACATCTTGTTACAACTGATCACAAGTCTGCGCAGTTAGTAGTTGTTTTGGTGCGAACTCAATGTGCTCGCGATTTTCAAGAGCACAAGAATAGAATCTTGTAAAAACGCCGGCATATATATAACAAAGCAATTCGTAGAATCGATCCTGTTACATCTGTTTGTCCACCGACATATTCACAGAGAGATTAAAGCATATATATTGGGAATACAAATTGATTTAGTCAAGTCTGTCTGTCTGATCCACGGGTAGATTAAAGCGAGCATACTTTCAAATAAAACTCAAGTTAATGGAATTTGTCTTTCTCTCTGTTTGTACATCGGCAGGCGAATAGACAAGAACTCATTCATTGATTAAGGAATGATTTGAAAAACAAATATTCCATTAAAATAAACAACACACACATCTCGCTAATGTTGGCTTGGCAATGCATCGAAGTGAATTGCGGAGATATTGTATAAGTGAAAATGTTTATCTTCGATTATTGTTAACAATGCAATTTAACATAGTTTAAGTAATTAATTGCGTCTATGGTATGCTTATGGTCGATATCAGTTGAAAGTGTAGTGCATATTTTTCACAGATACTTCAGATATATGATATATGATATCAACGATTCGATTCGGACAAACTGTAAACTTCTTCCTTGTTCTTTTTTGCTATGTAAGCGGCGTTCCTTTCCGTTTTTTGTTTTTCACTGATTTTAAGTTAAAAAGTTTTATGAACTTTTACAATTTGCTAAGGTATTATTTTAAGTAAATTTAAATCGTATTATCTATAATGAATTCAGTTGTGCATTAACAAATTTGTGAACAGGAAAACAAAAGTTTATATACGGCCATCCCGTCGTCGTCGCTGCATATAGAGTTATAAAGATTAACTTTAAATTTTAACTTAAGCTTTCAGGTATAAGTTTGTTAGTTACTACATGTTTGTCCATAGAAATTATTATTATAGTATAAAACAATAAAATATGTAAGCATGTATGTGCCTAACGGGTTCGCATAAAAATATTTTACATAAAAATAGCACTAGAATTGTGCTTATGTTAGACAAAAACGTTTCTAAAAATTGTATAAATTTATAGAACGTATAACGTTTATGCAACAATAGCAACGCATAGAAATTAGGAATGTGCGCTATATGTAATATACGTAGTTAGGGTGAAAAGGACTTAACGACTTTAACTACGTCCTTGCGTTGATTTCGACATTTTGTCCAGAATAAAACGATTTATCGATTCATCTAAATATATCTTACTCTTTATGCGATTCATGTAATAATTGATTTATTTATCTATATACTTTTAAATTTATGCCATTAAAAAAAATTATTTAATTAATTAATTAATTACTATTACTATAAAAATAGGATAAATATTAGTGCCCGCAAAAACACAAAACGCATAAAGCAAATGATGAACAACTCCTCCGATGGCATTGGAGCACAATGTGATGTTCGTTGGATATATCCTACATTCAGACGGTTAAAAGATGCTGTCAAGGGTTTAAGTTTGTTAAGGCAATGCTACAAGTTCTTCCCTGTTGATTCGCGTGTGTGGACGGCAGGACCCAAATCTTGTTTAGAGACGCTCGAACGCAGGCAGGAAAAGACTTAAGTGCTCATGGACGACGAGAGTATGTCCAAAACTCTCGATACCCTCGAGCATCGGCGTAATGTTAGCTGTGTGGTGCTTATGTATAAGTACATACAAGGCAAATGTTCTACGGCATTAAAAGAGGTACGTCCACCAATCAAATCTTTGATCAGGATCACAAGGCTTTCTCAGCGTTTCCAACCACTCGTGCTGGAAATGGTTGCATATCGCCTTTCTTCGATCATATTGCTCGCGTGTGGAACAATCTACAGGCCGTGCTAGACGTTTCCGTTTTTAAGTTAAGCGTACGCAAACACCACTCCCCCTTCCCATCTTTCGCTACCTATAACCCTTCCTGATCGCCATCGCGATCGAGCTAATCGTGCCTGCCATCGTATAGGAGACATTCCCAGAGTGAGTGCAAAAAGAATTGATGCTACTAGATAAAGGTACTGGAGGTGTTAAAATTTTCTTTTTTGTGTTCTTCGCATTTTACATACATAAGGTGAGTTCTAGAATTTCGATAGTAATTTTTGTCCCTCAGCTGCAAACCCATATTCGCTCGCGCTACGGAATAACCCGCCTTTCAACAACGTTCGATTGCTACGCGCAAAGCATCAGGAAAGGATGTACTTTTCCAAATCAGACAGCCATCAACCGGAATGTGGTCACTGGAATGTGTGAATTTTGTGAGTAACCCTGCTTAGTATAGAATGCGGCTTATATTGTTCAGAGAAACGACGAGTTTGTCTCTTTCAAATGAGCTAGAAATCTGGCTGTTTTTACGCCAGGTAAAGCGTCGATTAGACAAATCGCTTTACATCAATCCAAACAAATAATAATCAAAGGTCATATGCAAATAGAGTTAGTGTAAGAAAGCGTAGTTGAGTCCTCCATTTCAATTGTTGCATCGTTATTTTAATCCGCTTGCCAACATATCCTCGTGTATTGTTGTGCTGAAAACCCATTTAACTTGAAGTCCATATTCGTTTTATTAGTTTATTTCATCGGATTACCGAAGTTCATGACACCTGCGAAAGTAACAGTATCATCTTAGCGCTAGTTTTGAAATTCATATTGATGTGCTATTGATGCTAATATGAGACCACACCTTTTTTGCTCAAGATTGTTGCAAACAGTTGTATTAAGCGAAGTGATGTAAGGCATTCACTAGTGCGTCCTCGCCAGATTGTAAGGTGTTAACATACTGCTTTCTCATAAAGCAATAAAACTAAGAAAATCAACAAAGTTTCAAAGAAGATCGTGAAGTAACACTCTCTGTAATTGATGTTCTGAGAAAGCGTTTCCAAACATTTTCAAAGCATGCTTGAAGGCATTAACACAAGCAAAACAACTAAATTTTATGCCTGTACCCGATTTGGATTTGTTGAAATTGTCAAACAAGAGGGGCTTGGAACGTGAAATAAAATACAATAAGAAAAAAAAAGAAATTCTTTATTCTAATTAGACTATTACCAGTCGATTTGCTTATGCCGCTACTCTTACCGTCTCAAAGAGTAAACTGACATATGCTTCTAATTGCTTTAAACTATTTTACATCGAAAATATTCGGGAGCTGGTGTTACCGTATGTATAAAGAATATACATTTTCCCTATGTTTATGACTATCCATGAAGGTTTTTCCAAGATATATGGCTAAGGATTAGTGTTATGCCAATTTAGAGAACCTTTCACATGACGATTTAAATTAAGAACCTAATTGTGTTAAATGTCTGTGCGGTTTTTTTTTTTTTCTTTGTTTTATTCAAATAAACCGTTAATTGCGTTGTGCTCACATGTTGATGATAATAACTTCCGGCGTTTTCCTCATAACATATGCGCTTTTATCTCTCGCTCTCTTGCTACGTTTCTCTCTCTCTCTCTCTCTTTCTATCTAACTTGCTCTTTTGCTCTGCTTCTCTCTGCCTAAATTCTCACAACATATTATTTTGCAGACTTTTATTATGAAAAGAGCATCTGCGCACACTCATAATAAAGGAAACGTGCCATTGTTCGTGTGCGAGGCTACAAAACCGGCATATGTTTGATAGCTCTCCAAAATCTTGAAAATTTATTAAAATGAAAATAATAATTTTTTTTTTTTTTTTTTTTTTTTTTTTAGGTAATACAAATCCAATGCAGAAGAAGCAAAGCAACAAGAAAGTTAAAAAAAATTTCTTTAAATTTTTTCTTCTTTAATTATTTTAATAAAAATGTCATTTTGTCCTCTTTTCATCGGATTAGTTTAGGAAACAACTTAATTTAATTACTCTTCGAAAACTTTTCTAAGTGGTATACGTACCTGTCAAAATTAGTCTAAAATACTGAAAACTATTTTGTTTTACTTTGCTTTGCTAAACCGAAGCAATATGTTTCGCATTTTAAATGAACTTCTTTTGTGGCGAGAACACGGAGGCTTGCTGTTCCTCTTGCTGGGGGGTTTCCTCCTAATGAACTTAACAACTCGTTTAAGTATGTACACAAGGAAGTCTAATCGTGGTATTTTTTGTATGCATCAAGTTTTTTCCCCTTTTTTTTCAATTTTTTTACAATTTTTTTTTTTTTTTTTTTTTTTTAAATAGAAAAACTTTACATTTCTCGTCTTTTATTAGTCGTTTAGTGTCATAGAAAATGTCTTTTTGTAAGTAAAGATAAAAAAAAACCCCAAGTCCTTATACCCTTCACGGAGAAAAGATGAAATAAATTAACTAAAAGTTATAATTAAGTAAAGTTTTGGTGACTTTTCGGTTCTTTTTCAATATCGTCCTTATTAGCGTATCTTTTTTTTTACGTTTTCACTTTTTTCTATTTATAAAATTCCAACTTTTCATATCTGCCCTACGCCCTACCGAATTGTTATATACCTACCTTCACATGAAAGTAAATAAATTTTAATTTTCTTAAATAACATAAAGTTTATTTCCTTCTAACAGATAGCTGATAGAATCGGATTAGAAAATCTCTCCTAAATATTAATCAGGTGATTAGTCTGTGTTGGAATTTTCAAAGCTGCATATATCGAGACATAAATCTTGAATTGAAAAGCATACCCTGCTTAAACTCTAAAATTAAATTAATTTAACACACAACTACAACGTGACTGCAGATGGACGCGATAAAGATGGATTCAAGCTTAAGGCGGTCACTGTTAATTTAAAATGTTAATCTTGCGAATACTCTCATAATAAACGAAACCATTAATGCTAAGCTATCCCAAGTCAAATATCTTGTTATCAAGTGAGATCGTCATCTTACATATGTGAATCACGTTCGATTTAGGTCAACAAATAGTAGTTTGCATTGAAATGAAATTGGAAAAAACCATTGATGATGTGCACTGGCAAATTGAAAACGGTATACTTGTGCATGTACATGTTTGTATACTCAGCTTTGCCTATTTGTGGTTATTAATGATTCCTACGCAAACCTAATAGAATTTAGAAATTTGAACAAAGAACAATTTAGAATTTTGTTTTAAGAAAGTGCTGCAGGAAAATACCTTCGATCCGATCGTTTTAGTTATTCTTCGAAGCAAACTTTTTTCCCCTTTTAAAATGACCAATCTTTTAAAGTGATGTAGGGGAAGTGCGTGTAGCACAAAGTTTGTCGAAAGGCAGTGAGGAAAGAGAAAGAGGAGGAGAAAGAGCAAGTGTTCGCAGCCTAATGGGTGCAAGCCTAATCGGGCTATATTATGCTTTTACCGATTGAAGGCTCACTTTAGCGATGACTGAAGTAAACTCTATCTCGCTAAGATTTTCACTCGATAGCATCGACTCTATAGACGCGATTCTTTAAGAATCTACTGGGCTGTGCGGTAGTGGTAAAGAAAAAATTGGAGACTCAATTTTTTGTTTTTATATGTTTTTCTAGACATCGATATGGAATGGAAGGCGGACTTAAAAGATAAACAGAAGAAGAGGTAAACAGACACGATTAAATTGTTCTAACACTGTGTGATCGAAGAGGTAGCTTCATCTTCTGGCAACGACAGGACAAGAGCAGCGCAGAATGTTAGGTAACACGAAAGCTTTCGAGTTGCCCCTGCTATGGGAGTTGTATACTTTTATAACGCTATCAAAATACTCAGCAATGTTGCCGCCAGTGAGCTTACATCGGTCGTAGAAACCGAAATGAGATTATTATTTACCTTTCTTCCATTCATTATCACTATAGATTTTGTCGATGTAATGTAATGGGTAATTTCTAGGAAGTATATTATCTGTTAGGGTAAACACTCTCATCTTCAGCTTGTCTTCAAAATCAATATTAACGAGACTTGGCCATAAAACATTTATCAAGTAGATCATAACCGAAAGACTTACTCCAGTAAGCTTCAGATCCTGATCGCCCAATCGGCATGTATGATGTGATTCATTTAATGATACTTCCAAATATATATAGTGATACGGTAATCAGCATGCACCATCTGTCGCAACACATATATAGATTGCATACACATTTGAAATTAATATTGGAAAGTGTGGGGTGATATCATATTTATTTATATATCGCATTTAAAAAAGGACACTGTATCGACCCCAATTCAATAAAGTTTTCCGAAGACGCGATTTGCATTTATTCAATTCAATAGTTATTCGATTCAAACATCTAAGCTCTACTATCCTATTACAGTTTTTTTCTTCCTTCTCCTTTGAACAGAGCTTTCATTGATAGTACAAGATGTCCTTTTATAACAAGTATACATTTGTTGTTGCCTTCTTTAGTTGAATTGAATATTCATTCCAAAGAATCAATTTTTTGTAAATTATGCTCAAAGAAAACTTTCTTACGTTTATTATTACATTTTACTTAATGAAAGAAAACATTATGATTCCTCAAAGCATTTCGCTTTGTGATAGTTATTTTCGTTATCATTTTTAATAACCTTAAGAATGCTGCGACAACTTTGAAATTGCAGAGTAAGAAAGAAATAATACTTAGAATGCAATAAAAAGACGAAGCGCACGTACACTTATGTAGTAATTGATATTTAAATTCAAATATAATAAGCTATGGTCTGCTATCTGTTCAGCAATAACTCACACTCGAGTTTTCTGTGTTCATTATCGATAGGGGTTGAATCCAATTTGCGTTGCTCTTTAAACTCATTAAAGTTACATGTACTCGGCTTGATGTCTGAAGTCAGTCCGTGTTGCCCACTGTAGCAATGAAGGCCACCTGTCAAGCCTTCACGTCATTTCGACCGATTGTTTCCGAGTGACAGTCGCTTTAGTCAAACTAAATTTGTTATTTTCATAGCAATGGAAAATAAATTCGAATTTTGTGAGTTGCTTGTGTGAAGGAGTAGCATTCAAACTCGGTTTTTATTTGTTGATTAAGTCTCCGCCAACAATTTATCGGTGGTCGCACGCTTATCGACGATGCTGAACATAGGGGACACGGAAAAGAGCTCCCTACATCTGACGATATCAAATAAATCCAGAATAACTTAATAATATTAAGTCGCAATAACTAACCGACATTCTACAGACATCAAAAGGGAGGGAGTTTTTTTTTCTTTCTTGCATGGGAAAGTTGATTTCCAATGGTTTGGATACGAAAATATTAAGCTGGTGCTTACTCACAGACCCGGCAAGTTCGACTTCGCTGTTCCATCCACCGTACTCTTCTGGTCTGACACCTAGACATCATTGTCTGCTTTTAGATCTTGAAGGCACTTCCCAAGGAAGAAAATTTATTTCAATTGACGACAACGCCATTGCGCGTGCTGAAGCATATTTTGAGAGTCTTAATAAATCGTTTCATAACAAAGTTATGAAAAGCTAAAAAATTTGAGGCACAAATTCTTTAGCTTAAAAATGGGTCATGTTGACACACAAACAGATTCGTTTTAATAAGGACACCCATAACATCTATCATTTCATTTAATTTAATTTTTAATTTTTTCCTTTTCAACCGAATAAAGCTTATACCCCATGAGACGAGAAACTTTAATATCCTTCAAGTTACCCTCTCCAGAAGCAAGAATACGTGAGCAAGTTTATTATTCAGATCCCTTATGAACTTGTCTGAACCTTGCAATACTGCTAACTCATTAACAGCGAGCAAGATGTCTTAGACAACAAAATATTTATAAAATCAATTTATTACCGAGCGACATTATACTAAACTAAATGCACATCTCTGCCAGGAAAATGTGCTCCACTGTGTGAGTGTGTGTGCAATATACAAAAAATATTCACTTCGAATAGCTTTTATCACAGGTGTAAGAACTTGAATAGATTGAAGGAAAATTAGTCTAATTGAAGTTGAAATCTCACGGCTGCCGTCTAATGAAGTTTCGAGGAGTTCAGTATATGTCCACTCAAGAGGGTTTCGAATGAATTTTGCTACGCGAAAATTGCGTTGGCATGCATAGTGAATCTCTTTCCATTTCTTTCTATTATCAAACTGGCTGCTCCCTATTATTAAAACGAACTGTGCGATCGTTTGCGAGACTATCGTTCCCCCATTGTCTAGTGCCATTACTACAGGCACAGATACTCTAGGTGCTTTACGTGGGTACCTGCCGTGAAGGCCTAACCTCACGGTGCCCGATGGCACACGGAGTGTGGAAACGCACACTCAGCGGCCTGCGGAAAAACCTCGAGTTCCAGTGAAGATACGTATATGGGCGTATCTCCCCCCTGGGGAGGGTGAGGCGCTATCTAAAGCCTCAGTCTTTCTTTGGGTCAGACACCCGGTGGCTATGCAACTCCACATCCGAGCCGAGGCTCTTCCCGCGATTTGGGTCAACCACAGCCACTACAAGCCACTACAGGCACAGGGTTTTTCCAAAGTGCATTCAGTTTTTGCAGATGTACGTAACACATGGAACAGATGGAATTCAGACCAGTCCAGCGTTTATTACGCCGATCAATTTGGAATCATTTCTCAAATCTTGTTTGTGTCTATCTATGTATTTTTATACGTAATCTAGCAAATGGAATTTTTGAAATATTTTCACGAAGTTTGGTACAGTCTTTGGTCTTTTCGGCCCGATCATGATATAATGCTTTATTTTGAAAAGTCAACAAAAATTTCAATTTTTTAATTTCGAAGGGCCAATGTTTTGAATAGCTTCCCATGTAGTCCTCCCGAACGACTTTATTAATACTACTGCTAGAACTAATTATACCAAATATGGACTACGTGATCTATTATGTTTTTTAAAACCTATCCTACACTATAAGAAAAAAATTTCACAAGGTTCACCTCTCTTCACAATGAACATATATAAAGAGTAATAAGATCTCTCGTTCTTTGAGAGGAAAATGATATTTTTTATTACTTCGGATTGCGTTAGTTAACAGTTCCATCCACATAAGAAGAGCTTTGATGAAATATGAGGTCTTACAAGAAAGCAAAGTAAAATTTTCATGAATATGAAATAAATAGAGAAATGCATTGCAATAAGTGACACAGGTTACTTAATGATTGCCTTTACCAGACTATAAGGTTTTTATTTCAATTCATATCGACGACGTTTTACGGCGGCGTAGATGAAATTCTTTTTATAACTTCAGGAAATCCATTGTTAGTTGCCTTAAAGCAGTAATATCGCCTTATATGAGAAGATTTATTAATGTGCGGATATGTGTAAATATCTGTGCAAATATTTTTCGAGCTTCTAAGAAGAAAATAGAGCAGAGTAGAGCGCAACCTCGACCATGTTCGAACTTTTTAGGCCATTGAAGAGATGTTGCAAGAGCTTGAACGATTAAATAACTGTATAGTCAATTATTCGTTGTTTAATTTGTTTTTCATCTTTTACATGCAACTGTCATCAATCAATATTTCCTGTATAATTATATTAACGATGTGGTCCCATCTTGAACTTTCCATACCTTTTTTGAGTGAATTCACAGCTTCAGTACAATGAATGAGTTTTCTAATTATGTATGCGACTAATGTGATTATGGCTGCGTCCAAAAATAGTGCTGTTGAACTTGATTAGCAGGAATAATGCATTGCCGCCTCTTCTGTTCTGCCATCATCAAGATATATAGATCTTCATCTAAACCACTAAAAACTTATTTTTAACTAGCAAAACTAAACATTTTTGCTTCTTTACTATTGTACCGCAAAAATTTGCATACTCGTGGGCAAAGAAAATATTTTAGGAAAATTTTTTAAAAATTTTATACTTTTACAAAAAAAAATTTAAATTATTTTAATTAAAAGTTGGTTACATTGCTTAATAAAGCATTTTATCGCAAAAAAAGAAAAAAAAAAAAAGCCAAAAAAGCTAAAATAGAAAAAAGGAGCATAAAAACAAAACCAACAAGAACAACAAAATAACAACTCTTTAGGAAAATTCAAAATTTAGTTTTCGATAATGAAACGAGCATAGTGCGGGTGAGAGAGAGGATAGAGTTGTGAGAATAATTTTCTAAAACAAAAAAAAAAAAACTTTATCCTTAAATATTTTATGGTTGTTGTTGGTTGTTGTTGCGTTATCGTAGCTATTGTTGTTTGGTATTTGTTCGCAACCATTTAAAGACCGTATAGAGACAAATACTTGCTTGCCAAATAACGTTAAACTGTTAAAACTATTATTAAAGTAAAAACACGTACACGCTGACATACATTAAATACCGTTGCATGTGCATATGTCTTTATACATATATATCATAATATGTAAATATACATACATATTCTATATACATATTAAGTGTTAAAAGCCTTTAGCAAAGCTACGGAAACTTTGTATGCTCATATGTGTTGGATTCTTTCCGTTACGTGTGTATGCGTAACTCTATGTGGTATGGTTGTCTGTATGGTAATCGTATTTATTATTTCGACAAAAAAAAAAAAAAAAACAAAAAAAAACAAAAATAAATAAATAAATAAATAAATAAAATAAATAAACCAAGAAACAACACTATTTTGACTTGATGTTGATTTTGCTGCATAAAACCGTGCATCTACATATATAAACATATGCACTTATCTAAAGTCATTCGTGCACCCAACCACCCACCCACACATACATACATACATACATACATACATACATACATACATACATACATACATACATACATACATACATACATACATACATGCATGCATGCATGCATACATACATACATACATACATACATACATACATACATACATACATACATACATACATACATACATACATACATACATACATACATACATACATACATACATACATACATACATACATACATACATACATACATACATACATACATACATACATACATACATACAGACGCGAAGAGATAAAAGAAAACATAAACGGAATGTATTTAGAGCTAAAATATTGGAAGAATCGAAAACAAAGAAATATTGAGCTTTGTTTTGCAGTAGTGCAGTTGGTCGCAGCTATCATGTTCTAAAAAGTTTGTCAACTTTTGATTATTAAAATAATGAGTCGAACAC
This sequence comes from Glossina morsitans morsitans, assembly GCA_001077435.1. Lineage (NCBI taxonomy): Eukaryota > Metazoa > Arthropoda > Insecta > Diptera > Glossinidae > Glossina > Glossina morsitans. Next base: position 19,908 of record CCAG010008816.1, on the reverse strand, counting down.
ATCAAAACATTAAAGTCATAATCAAGATTTACGAATGTGCTGCATACATACATATAATAAACTTCGATATAAAAGCACCCACCACGATTGCGAACTTAGCTGAGTTGCTGGAGACAATTTATGGTTTGGGTAAAATTTTTAGTATTAATCGCATAAAAAGCAAGTCAAACGATAAATGTTTTAATACAATTGGAAACAAGTTCTTTTTCCCTTCAGTTTCGCTTCAATTCGAAGAAGACGTGGTGCAGTGTGGTGCAGTTGCAGTTCCACCCTTAAAAGAGACAATACCTTCTTGCGACCACAAAATTATGGGTTATTTCTTCTTAAGTTTATTTCGAAAGGGCAGACAAATCAAGTGTTTCAAATAAATTTTTTACACAGGTTTTGTTTGTTCGTTATGGTCTATTTTATTATCCTTTTGAAAACAATGACCTGTCGGTAAGGTCTTCGCATCTTCCTTTTTTTAAATGATTTCTTTGATCACAGAGAACAAAAATTATTTTATGATAATACTTGGAATATTGCTTAAACAGTTAACTATGTCGACCTTTTTTAGAGGGATACACTCATGTACTCACTCGTCCAACATAGAGTATGTCTGCAATATGAAATTAGATTGTAATAAAACGATTTGACAAAGTAACAAAAGTTTTTTCTAAAATACAATAGTATGATGAAATTTTATGAGGAAATCTGACAAGGACGGATGGACGAATCACGACGTTTACACCTGTCATACACGGTTAACTGGTTAATGTCTAGTGAAAGACGCGACACTTTTAAAAAATATTTATCTAAAATAACCGCAGCATCGATCTTAGTATATTGGAGTTACAGTTGATCAATTGTAAACCAAGGCTTGCATGTTCCATTGGGAAGTGTTTTCTTCAAGCTTTGGTAGCTGAAATTTCGAATCAATTGATTGACAATTCAAAAGGCTAGCAGTACAATGCACTTGAAAGATGGTCTTTCGAAAAGAGCGCATAACAAAAACATTTAAATGTCGGAAATGGAATAAAGGGTTCGATTTGCTTTGAATTTGCAACGCCAGCACCATGCAAATAGCGTAATGTTTCCGCAACGAAACACTTTTAATCGGATCATTTATTAGGGGACGCTGCAAGTTCAAGCATATAGTTTGATGCCGTTTAATACTAAAAGTCGCATTCGTTTGGCAAACTTGCATCCTCGACGTCCTCGACGAGTCGACTTTCCGATCCATTACGAAATAATTGTATTGCATTCTTTGGTGTGGTAAGAAACTTGGCTTTCATATTATTTGAAAGGTTCGCTCTAGCCAATCGATCTGTCATACAATCTCAAACGATTCTATTCAAATTCTTTGCCTCTGGAGATAAAGATCGCGAGTTTTTTCTTTATGTATTAAATATTTCTTATGTGAATCCTGGGCGTTAAAAATGCGACTTAAATTGTGTAGTAACCTTTGTTTTGTTTATTCTATGGTATTTCCGTTTACGATGATATTGTGTGTTGTCTTGTTCTCCATATATGCTTGACACGTTTAAGACAAGAAGAAAGTTCTACTTTTTCGTTAGTGACACATATCTTACAAGTTCTTTATTTCTAGTTTTATTTTTATTCTTATTCTTATTCTTATTCTTATTATTATTATTTTTTCCTTCAACTTAAAATCTTGGTGAAACAATACTTTGAATGATTTTTTATTCTCTTTTCTTTTTTTAATAGTACATATATAGGTTTTTCACATTTAAAACACTTTGAAGGGATTTTTTTCCTTCTTTTTTCTTTTTTTTTTTTTTTTATTATTTTTTTTTTTTTTTTTTGCTTTATGTGTGTTTATGGCGCAGTTTTGCATAAAATCTCATGATGATGCATTTTCTTGACATTACATATGATAAGTTTGTGGATAAAGGTTTTTTTTTTTTTTTTTTGTTTTTTTACTTTACTCATGCAGGCACTCTCTCATATATGAAACATGTAAAAGCTTTCAAAAGTATTAAAGAAAAAAAACAAAAAGAAAAAAAAGAATGATTGAAATTTTTTTTTTTTTTTTTTGTTCCATACTCGTAGTAGTTTAATGTAAAGTTTTCGCTCTCCGTCTATGTGTGTATAGCATACGTTTGTTGTAGGTTTGCCTTAGGCTTACGTACACATGCATAGATTTTGAAGTACGTAAATTATTTACATATACTTATGTTTATCTACATACATATGCCGCATATGTATGCATATGCACTTATGTACTCGTAATCGGATGATTAATACTTATTGTGAATTTTTAATAAATTTTAGATTTATGCCTCTAATGTTGTGAATAATAGCATTTGTTCGGGACTTTGAATTTGAATTGGAATTCAAATTGAAATGCCCACCGGGTATTGTCCTGTAATAAATTTCTCTCTTGATTAAATTCTATTTAATTTCTTCTATTATAAACAGTTTAATTATTTAATGTATATAAACATGTGTGTTTTATGGCATAAGACGAATATATTAGGAAGAATTCGAACTTGTCGAGCTAAACGTTCTATATGTAGTAATGTGCTACATGTTTTCAGCTAATGTTAAGAAAAGTAGCGGAGGGAAACGTAAAACTGCATAATGGAATATGAAATTCACTAAAGGTTTAGGGAGAAGGCATGAAAATTTCCATAGTCTTTCCGTTTCGCATTCGATTTTTTTACAAACTCTCTTTAATTATTATTATTTATTAAATGGCAAAGAGTTTATTATTCTCTTCTATCTCACAGTAAAGGAGTGCAAATGAGATTCAATAACACAATATGAACAAGAATCAAAAATGAACAATGAATGGCAAGAAGAAAAATAAAAAAAATAAAAATGAATAAAAACAGTGTTACTAAGGCAAACACGTGGCAACGTGACAAGGCAAACATTCATGATTTTTATATATATTTGGGACTCTATAATATAATATTCGGTGAGCGGGGCTGATTTTTGTCATTTTTATAAAACGCAAGTAGATAGTTTTATCGCGGGTCTGTTGTAGCTTGCGCGTAATAAGCAAAATACCCAGTAAACAGAAATGTTGTCAATTTCTATAGTAATCTTGACGTGTCCTTTAATTGTCTTAAAACGATTTCAATATCAACTTGCATGCAACAAGCTCCGATGTTTTTGTCAAATCTAAAGACGATATCTTAAATTTTGCCACCACGAGAATGTTCACCGCAGACATTATTCAGAGAGACAGACAGACGGATATGTTTTGAATTTGATACCGCTAAAGAATATATATAGTTAATGGGTGTTGCAAACGTTTTAACCAAATAAATACATTCTTATCTTTCGTTAGTGGCTTTAAAAAGTAAAGGTCGTTTGCATCTAAATGGACTTAACCCACTTTCAAAATTAACGAATTATTATATCTGCTATATATTTAATAACAAAAACAACATTTTCAACAAATATTTATTCACTCCACTATCGCGATCGTTCAGTGACAATAAAGTTGTCGTCAAGACAAAATTGTGGTCCACGATATTCATCCCTTACCGCTGGATTGAATAATTTCCATCCACATTAACGCGAACCTTATGATTCTATATTGGCCAGAACATATATCACTATGTTAAGCTATAGTATGTTTTCATTTTGTCGCATTTTGTAAGCTCTTCAAACGGCAAGATGTGATCCTCTGCCTGCCTGCTATAGTTTGATCCAAACCTGTACATATTAGCTCGATTATTATGGTTTGAAATTGTGGAAGTCTCGTTTCAACGCGATCATGTCTATGTATTTGTTAATTGATTATTTACTAACTTAAAATTTAATTGACAATTAATAGCACTTCCACTAATAAGACTACAATGCCTTACAGTACGGTAATGATATTTTATAAACCACCAAATATTCTATGAAATCATATGAAGTTATTAATCGGGCAGAGACAATAATCGCCCATCTTTGCAAAAACTCTTAAGTGCATACATCATTGGAAAAGAGGCGATAATCCGTAACAAAAGACAAGCCTTCAAATCAAAATCGCACCGGCAGTACAATGATGCTATTCAAATAGTATATTATTAATATACTAATATGATAATCAGATTAGATAGCATCATGCCAGATTATAGCATCGTGCAAGAATTATCGAACTGTTTAACTTCGGTAGTGAATTTACGCGTGTTAATAAGTGACTTAATATTCGTGCGCAAAGAATTCCATATTTTTGTAATGCTAACAGTCGTGAAGATAAAAGCTACCTGCGGTCTGCTAGTATAAGACTCATTGTACGTTTAGATTTAACGAACTAAAGTTTATCATACAAATATCTTGGAATGTAGGTGTGAGTACTCTTATGAATAAAAATTAAGTTTCCGATGTTTAGGTAAGTCGGTAAATTGCTATTCAAAATTTGTAAGGAATACAATGATATGTTATCTATCATCATACTTGCGACAAACAAGAGACATAATCGGGATATCCGTGTGTATTAGTTGCATACGATATTAATGGAACAACGAGACATTCAACTAAACTTAATTTGTCTTCAACAGGAAAAAAGGATGACGAAAGCCATAGCTTCCTTAAAATCGTATGCGTTTTCGTTACCATAACATTGACACGATCTTTTGCAATAAATCATAAATTTGTCGCAACATTGACAGTCTCGATTCGGGTGTTTGCCAGCTTAACATTGGACAGAAAGTCAGCATTAAATCTCGTAGGTTTTATTAGATTAGGTTTAGTTCTAGATAAGTGTAACTTTAAGTTATTTACTCATACCAGATCAGTGATGATCCCACGAGCCAATTCCTCCACCTGTCTACGCGGACGGGAACGGGGACGGAGCGTATGTACAAAACCTTGGCATACAAATGAATAGTGCAATCAGCACAATATGTGATCAATTCCTTAATAGAATACACTAAACAATCATAAGTTCCTCTTATTTTCAATGCCAATCATTGTTCACCTTAACACACTGACAGCTGATTGTCCAAGTACGACTCACATATTCCGCTCATAATATGCCATTGATAAGATTGGCTTAGAATAAAGTAGTGGCAAAGCCGAATGCAAACTACTTGACTGGGTTTTTTTACAACCAAACCCCCTGTGTTCCTGCAAAAATGTTCCCGCCAGTTCGACGTTTATCAAGTGAATTTCAAGTGAATAAAGTGATCTGGCGTCACTTTAAAAGTAAACGGTTTTTGACTATAAATTGTTCTCAGACGAATCTATTGTATTAAGTTTTATGTGTAATTATCATTATCCAAAATTGACGGGCCTTGAATGGCTTGCAATTGATCTTTTTCATAACTTGCTACTTGATTTTCTCTTGTTTTTATAGCTACACAACCATAGGATACCGCATTATCTTTACTATGCTTTGAAGCACGTATGCGTTACATAGACTTAATTGTATAAATATTCTTGAAATTTTGAATTGATTTAATTATGTTGTAATGGAACACAGCATGTAGATAGAAAGCCATAAAAAGAATAAAAGAAAGAAAAGATCGCGAAATGTAATAAAAATGTATAAATATTTTGATGAGTAACTCATGACATAGAGAAGACAAAACTTTCAAATCTGGGGCAAATGTTTTGTGTATTAATGATTATAACGAGTCGGCTGCTATATGCATAATTGTGAAAAAAACATTTCGGTATTCGGCATGGTGAACATACAAAATTTTAGTTCAAAACCTATAGAGTTTAATTTATTTTTTTTCGTTATTTACAAACCAGCAGTCGGTAGTACATGTTTACCTAATAACTAATGCAATTTTCGGGGAAGGATACCTCTTTATTCATTCTAAAGTAAATATATGCATTTTGTGTACTGGTTCGAATGAAAGTGCGGCCAACGTTTGACTTTATCCATGTCGATACTCCTTTCTATATATATATATATATACATATATATAAATATATATTTTTATAGTTTTGTTACAATTTGTGGCGAAAAAAAAAAACCAAATATATTAATAAAGTGAAAAATCTCCATTAACACAAATATCAAGCCGATAGCTGCCGCTATTATTGGTTATCAACCAACACAATAGTACGTTAGTACCATATGTAATATCAGAGTTCGACTAATGCCTACTGAGCTCGTTTTTTTCCCCCTAAATATTTCAAATATATTTATTGTATTTTAGTTCTAGTGACCGCAATTTACACAACGCTTAATATATATATATATATATATATATATATATATATATATATATATATATATATATATGTATATGCACCATCACACGCACTCTTTGGAAAATTTACTAAATCTCTTTACAACAAATACAGTATGCGTTTGAAGTAACAGAGAGGGAGAAAGAGAGAGAGAGAGAAAACGAATTATTTTCAAACATTATTCATTTTTATGACTCTCATGTGTTGGCACATAAATTCAATTTCAATTTACAGATAAAAATGCCAAAAACTATTTATCTGCATAACTATGCACGTCTATATATACGTATCTCGGTATGTGTCCATTTTATGCACATATGTATACATATTTACAATAATGAAAAGATTAAAGGAAAAAAAAACTAAAATCTAAATTCTATGCAAACATTGAAAAGTTTATAAATAAATATTTAAATGATTTTGCTCTTAAATTTTTATAAAAAATGTGTTCATTATTTATTCATGACGAAATGAAATAAGTAGGAATGCCATTTATATCTTCACTTCGAACGAATCCTATATACTTACAGCATCCTTTATGAATATTTGAAAATTCTTCTATCCTTTATTTCGTATATGAGTTTTAGTAGAGCGATCGATCAGTTCATTTCGCTTCTTTAGACGTTTATCCTTTCAATTTCTTTATAGTGTATAAATATTTTATCAAGAACAGTAGAATTTAATGGACATATACTTTTAGCGACTTTGGCGATTTGCTTCAGGTAACGCCAGCTACTACTAGCCTTCCAGAACGTGATGCAAAACCGCCGAAACGAAGTTTCGCAAACCAGTTTCGGCATCAGCTTTCCACCCTTTCATTCATTCATTCATTCATAGGTTTTCAAGAATTTTCTTTTCTTTGCATGAACATCATTTTTACCTTTTCGTTAGTAATAGAAGTAAAGTACGCCGAAAATGTTTCGTTTTCATCGCACAGGCATTGCGATATCAGCCGTCAAATATGTGAAGAGAGCGCGTCTTGGGAAAAAAACGAAATGACTTTCCGAACGATCTAATAATTTAGTATACAAGCAAGCATGTGATACGCATAGGAAACTCACGTTTTCGTTGATAATCACGGGCCAATTGGTTACAGAATTTCTCGGTTTATTCTATATCTTCATATTCTTGCGTATAATTGTTTCAACTTTTTCATTTATTTATTTTTTTTATTATTTATTATTAATTTATTTGAGCGATTATTATTCGTTTAGGTGTCAAGTGTCATTGCTCTTTCAGGCTTTGCATTGGGACTGGTTTCACGGGTATTTCGGTAATTTCGTTTAAAATCGTGAATGAAATATCGGTGAAATCAGGTTGAAATTAATTAGTTTGCAATTAGTAATAGATTTGGAAACGCTTCTGGAACATATATAATCTCAATGAAATTGTAGAGGCATTCAGAAGCACCCAAGTTCCTTGTTCATCAATCTTTTTCATATTTTTTCTATTTTTCATTATACAACATTTGTTTGTTTATATCTACAATAAAAAAAAATTAAAAAAAATAAAAATAAAAAAATGAAAGGAACACCAAATGTTTATATGGCAAAGTCAATCACTTAATGCTTTTAAATCCAACATAAACGCATACGCTTTCAAATGAAATCAATTGACGGAATCACTGAAATGACAGTGAGGGTAAACACCGTAAAAGTCATATAATTTATAACCGGATAAAATTTTGAAAATCTAGGTAATTTCCGAATGTTATTCGATTCTATGGTGAACCGGTCAAAAGCAACCAGAAGAAATGCCACGGCTCGTATCTTGAATTTTGCGAACAGCAATTAATCGCTCTTCTAATAGGCTTTAAGGCGTTGACGAAAAATATTTGATTTGATTACTCAAACCATTCGGGCGGTGTATGCAGAATTTCCATTATTTTCAAAGTTAATTTGCCGATTTTCAGTCCCTCAATACACGTATATGTGTTACATTTTGTAGCATACTTTATAAAGTTTCTATCATTTTTAGACCACCAACAGCCAACGACCGAATGAAACGACGGATACCCTGACTTGAGTATGCCGGGTGCGGATCTTAATGTGATTATGAATACGTTCTTTTCTGAGTTTTCCAAATTAATATACATCAATCTTTCCATGTCTCACACGCACACAAATACACACACTCATGCAGCAAAAAGTTATCAGTGTTTGTGTTAAAAAATATTTCCTTTTTCTCTTTTTTATTCAACACTTCTGCATAATGTTACTTTAGTATTAACAAAGGCTTTTAATATTTAAATTTTATGAAGAAGAAAATTTATAAATAAAAACAAGTGAGAAAGTTGCCTTATCATACAACGAATTTAAAATACCTATCACTTATTATCTCTTGCATTTCATGTAAAAAGCAATATAGCCTACCAATCAACACATATACGATCTAGATATATACATATCTTTATCTATTTGGGGTTTTTTGCCCAGTGTCAATGAAGAAGGACGCGTATATCTGTTCCGTCGGTATTCAGGTAGGTATATATGCTCGGACGGCTTCTACGCATTCTATACAAAACGTCGACATAAGTTTACTCTCATTTTTTTCCTTTTTTTTTTTTTCTTTGCTCTAAATTTCTTAGATTTTTCTTCTTAGTAGCATAAGCATTAAAAAATTTGACACGTACAATATTTGTAAGACATTAAAACATCTTTGCAAAGTGTTTGAACATTTTGCAGGTTACTATAATATACATTTTCTTGCACCGTCCTCACACGGATTAAGGTATAATAAACTGCCTGTTTCGCTTGTAACATTCGGGAAAATTCTCGTAAAGAACAATTTTCGTTTTTAGACTAACTGTTCAAATAAGTAAGTGTTTTTTTTTTTTTATATATAAATATATTGGCTTCTCTTCCGTTTAGCCAAGCTTCTTGATTTTTACGGCAGTATTTATTAGTAGATAAAACTTAGCCTGTAGAACTCGTCCAAGTTGCGTCATATTTTTTTGTCTCTGGCAAGTTGAAAAGTCGCAGCATCAAATCATAGAGAAAGGACAGACGGACAACGTATGGCTACTTGCTCCTGGGCGTGATCGTAAACTTATCCAGTGCCATGTTTAGTCAGCGTTTTTTTTTTTAGACAATTCGTTACACGTGCACTGAAAAAATTAAATAATGTTGCAAAGTATTGTCATAAGTGAAATGCAAAACATAGCAGTTATTGTTGTGATGAAAATGATTTCCAGCGATGTATTGATATATCCGAAATCAACAAAAGATGGAACGGTTTTTGTATGCCTCGTTTTAGGTGTCGAGCGTACATGATTCGTTTCAAGAAGAATTCAGAGATTTTTCACTTATGTGCATCCTCTCTTTTCTTGTTGTCTACTTGCTCAAATGTTAGCCATTCAACTTCTAAGCAAAATTTATAACATAAAGTGTTTAGTTTTTCCACACCGACCAATATTATTTATGCATTATGGAGAAAAAGAAGAAGAAAAATCGCATATTAAAGACCTTGTGTGTTCTGACGGAGAAAGAAACCTTAATAACAATAGCAGACATCGTTGTCATAGTGAAAGCAGTAAACTTGCAGCGCATTTCTTGATAACTGTGAAAAAAGAAATGATTGTATTAATAACACATTCCAGCTTGGTTTTAATTCCCTCAACGCTTAGAAACAAGATTCGTCTTCAGTATATAATACGTATTAGTAATAAATTGTTACTAATTGTTAATGACATTTTTTTTTTGACATTTAAATTTTCCAAGTAAAAACTTACGCAAGTGTGTGCTTAATACCTTTTAATCCGTTTCCCCTATGGTCAAGTTGATTCTAATTCTATACTAAATCAGTCTTAACTTCAGTTCCGGTCTTAAACTGAAATTGAAAATTTCTACACATCAAAAACATTCAATTCGTTTATCCTTTTCTGTAATTATCGCTTGAGAGAGTAGTGTCGATATGAAAATGGAATATTGCCATATAGTCCATGCTATAGTTACACAATTGCTTGCTTGCCTAACGCGTTACCTTTGTGATAATGTCGTATACAAAAAGCGATTTAAGGCGAAATTGATATCTTAATTTTTAAACTTAATCGATTTGCAAGGACAGTTAAGAGTATGGCATGGCTCTGCTCAAGACATTAAAATAGTAGTGTATTATGATAAAGGGATGCGCAGACATAACGGTTCTTCATGTTGAGCAATTGTGTACATAAAATATATTATATCGATATTTGCAAGATAAAAATCGCAAAGTCATTGTATAAGACATTTGAGACTTGGAAAAAAAATTCGATTGATCGATCGCTACTTTTGTTGCTACTTTTTGTTGCCCATTTCTAGTTGCAGAGTTTTATGGAGGTTAACTTTCCCTATTCGATATTCTCCTTTTTGTTAAATTTTTTTTCTTTTTCTACTTTAATTTCCGTTCACGCTACAAACTTCTTCAAATTACCGTTTTTCATACTTCCCCGACTTTATGATGATGCAAAGAGTAATAAAAAAAAAAAAAAAAAAAAAAGAAAAAAAATTAAGCGATTGAACAATACTCGAAAATCACCCTCATATAAAATGAACTTAAATAAAAAAAAGAACGCACTCAATGTGCCGTGTACTATGAAACTTTACCTGATACCTCGTAACTGTTGTAAATACGATAGCAATGCATCAGCTTAACCATACCATACCATATAGTTTGTCTCATATGCAAACCAACCGACCTATACATCCATTCGTTCCGACATTAAATTGCAGTGGTACAGAAGTCTAAAATCAACTCTTGATGATGATGATGGCAAGCACGTGTGTTATTGGCTTTTATGGTCTGTTTCGTCAATTTTTGGTCTGTTTAACAATGAAAAATGAACGGAAAAAGAAGACCATAAAAGAAAATACAAAATGGAAAGAAAACCCTGCAAATTATGCTTAAAGTCTTATAACAGCATCTTTAACATGTTTTAAAAACGGTAGCGAGAGAGAAAAAAAAAACCGAAAAGAAAAATAAAAGAAAGCTTTACGTATAAACAGTCCTAAAGGTTTAACTCATCCTCAAACTGGTACTGTGATATACATATAACTATTGTTTTTTTTTTTATTTTTTTAAGATAGGTCCTGAAAGAACTTAAGTTTAGTTTGGATACCTCGATACGATAGTACGATACCTCACTGGCTTTATTAAAAAAAAAGGAGTTTTGGTATCTTCCATTTGAATATCTACAAAAATTCCAATTACCCTAAAACTTAGTACAAACTGTGTAATACACTAAGCACATGCAACACATTTTTGGTTTTGGGTTTGCCGTAAGTCCTAAGTTATTAACGAACATCAATTGCAATTTTCATTTTTTTAAAAATGGTGCGACTTTTGTATTGTTGCAGGCGGTCGCTCCTTTAAAAAAGCGCTCATTTTAAAAAGCGCCAAAAAGCTTCTTTTATCCCGAAAGCAGACAATGCATGTCGGAAGGGATTTGTGTGAAATTTTCATTTCGAAGGTACTCAACCAAGGCTAATCCACTTCAAATGAGCTTTGTGCTTTACCCTGATCGCACACAGCCTTAACAGAACCGTTGAAAACATTTGTTCTTCACTGCGCATTTATTCAATTTGTACTTAAACTTAAAAAAAAAAACTTTTTCATAAGATTTTTTTAGCATATCTTCGGATATTACAGAAGTAATACAAAATTATAGTATCAGTATAAAAATTGTAAAGTCAGATTGAGTGTTTGTCATAAAAATCACTTCAAGAATTCAGTCGTAAACGATCTACCGGAATGTACAAAAGAGATTGGATTTTTTCAAATCTTTAAATTAAGCTGATGTTTACCGAGGTACATTTCGTAGGCTACTTCATTACCCTTACGCTCCGAACACGGACTTCTGTATTGTCATGGGTGAAGCAAAGCTCTCTGGTGTATATATAACACATACATACATACCTACCTAAAAGCATACATATATATTAGGACGGGCGGAAAGTTCTGTGGGTTACTCGCCAACATGAAGCGCAAAATATCATTATCCCCTAGATCGGCCATGTTCTTTAACACTGAAGTCTCTGGAAAGAAATTTGGCAAATCATATTTGGCAAGTCCGAATACATACATTATAACGTCACTTCCCAACGCGCCACGTAAGTTTATCCACTGCCATCTTATTCGCTCTGCACTTTCTAACTAACTGATGAAAAGTGTTGAAAGTAGTCCTCTTATATATATATCATGGGAGGTACGTTTAATAGCAAGAATCCACCTTCTACCTGTTTGCCTTCACTTGAAATGCAAAATTACCTGCAGGTAGTAAAATGGGGAGAATGCATATACGTACGCAGTGCGTTCATCAAAAAACATTTTCAGAGTTGTTCACTTACCTTATTTATATGCTTGCGCCGAAACTTTCAAATAAACTGAAAAAATTCATGTTAATATTCAGTTTTATAATAAACAAAGGTCGATCTTGGACGAGTATGGCGCCGAATACATTGATTTACTGCACACTCTACCAACAATTGATGAAACGTGGTTTTATTACGAGTCGCCAGAGACTCGTAACGAGACGACGTACAAACAAAAATTAGTCACTGTTTTGTCTCCAAAAATGTTGTTTGATTTTTTTGGGACTTTAGGGGAGCTAAAGAAAAACTTTTATAAATTTTTGTAAAATTATATATATGTATATATATATATATCCATACTTATGTGTACATGCATGTACACGTATGCGTTTTACGTATATGTATTGATTCGATTTTAGAAAGAGGTTAACAAAGATTCACATCAGTTCTATATGTTAAATAATAATTGGGGCTGATGTCTTGAGACTTTTTGCCTTTGTAGTAGTGTAGGACATTAAATGATCAGCTTTTACATGCTATAACAATTTTGCCTCATTTTGTTTTTCATTTTTTCATTGTTTTTTTTTTTTTGTTTGCTTTTTTTTTATTTTCTTGACATGTTAAGTACTTGAAACGTGTTTGGCATACTTATACAAAAGTGTTTATGTGTGTGATTGTGCGTTTTCTTTTCCGAATTTCTTCGAAAAGTTTTCTAACACTTTATTGCGTTTGGTATGGTTTTTAAGAAGTTCTGCTTTACAGTTTCTTAGTTTTAGTTTCATATAAATACATTCGCGTTGAGTACCAATCACCCGAGTATGCGGTTTCTCTTTTCTCTTCTTTTCCTTTTCTCACTCCCTCCCTTTTCGTTTTTACAAAATTAAGTTATGCTTTAAGAGTCCACGCGGAGACATCAAATTATTACCATTATTTTAGTAGCGCATCTCACGTAAACACACATTCTATAAAAGATTTTCTTTATTATACATGTGTAACGCTTCTACCAAAATGCTGAAGAAATTAACTTGTGTTTAAAAATGTTCATCTTATGTGCTTATGCTTGTAATTATTCATATAATCGGGCATATACTACTTCAGCAGATTGATGATTGGCTATCGGAAGTTTAAGTTCAATATCGACGAGTACTCATTAACTCAGCGATACTTTTTAAAGTTTATTTAGAAACAAAGAGATTTCAGGTTTACTGTGAACAGAATATCGTTCAAATGTCCACCGCGGCCTTGAACACGCCCGCACGACGCACACGACAATATTTGCGTTATTTTTGTGATAAAGTCTTACCTTGTCAGCATAGACCTGCCCTGATGGTCTACGCGATAGCTATGTAACGTACTCAAGATGCTTGGTTGAAAGATACAGATTATCGTCAGTGCTTGTGATGGTTCTATAAAACGATATAACGATTTATTTCACTTTAGTGTGATGAAAATGAAAAGAAGATTTTGACGACCGGTTTGATTTTATAGACAAAGCCGTCCTTTAGGTGTTCACTTGACTTTTTTATAAATACATTGTAACCTTTTCTATGCTTTAGAAGTTTTTCGCAAATATGAGAATACTCTGATAAGCACGTATTAAAGTTGTCTCTCCATTCAGAACACTCGGAAATGAATACGAAAGAGTACTCCACCCAGAGTACACATCTGACCCGATTTATCCATGTCCATGTTATCCACTTTAGTCATCCACCTGCCGTTGAAAATGCTCGCGGTCACTAAAAGCCACAAAAAGAACGTCTCTATTCCTAAAAGGCTTATGGTTGTGTTAAAACTGAAAGTTTTACCGGCCATATTGGTGCCAGTGCAAAATGGGCACGATATTATGTTACAAAGAGGTTCGCAAATAAATCGACATTTGTTTTTCTTAATAAACTTGTCAAAATTGTTACAAATATTTTCCACAGCCATCTAAAAGTCCAGTTTGTACATATGCCCACCATTATTGTCGCACATTAGAAGTGTTATATATTGCTTTGCCGAGAATTTAATTCTTTTTACATTTTTCATCTCTAAATTACTTTTTTTTTTAACGCATTTCAATCATGCTCCTTTTCTGGTTTCATGGCAAGGGGGTTGCTTTTCACTTCAAGGCAAATGGTGTTGCCGCATCTAATGATCTTCTTGCTTAGTCACTCTTATTCATAACTTGCAGTTCAATCAAGTTTGAATTAATAGAAAGCTTTTCATTAAGGATACTTTCGTTGTTAATATCTTGGCAAAGGCACCTACTGAGGCACTAACACTTCTCGCTTCCAATAGCGATGATTTCTTTCTGACATGCGAATGTTCTGAATTGTATTCGTTGCAAGCAAAAAACTAGCCGCAGAGACGAATTCAACATTTCGACCATTGTTGCTGGCACTACTTTTATGTAACTGATGTTCATATTATTTTGACATAAGTCGTGCGGTCCGAATTTTATTGAAAGATCTTCAATTTTCTTGTAATCCGGACATTACTAACCGAGTAGGTTAATAAGAATCGCAGCTACTCTCGGTGCGGCAGAGTACACTTCGTCTCGTAGCTATAGTGAGCGTTCATTGATTGAACATTTCTTTCTTCCCATTTCTTTTTGACCCTCGTGCAGTGTTACACATATGTGGAATGTACCCCTAGTGTTTGGGAAAGTGTTAAATAATCGCAAGTTAGTATTTTTATTTTATTCTATTTTAATTCTACATTATTTTAAAGCACTTTATTAATTCATTTTACATCAAAACGAGTTCTGCTAATATCGCATTTGGTTCAATTATTTTTCTTAATTATGTTATTACTGTAAACATTCTCAAGCACGGTTACCGTTAATAAAACATAAATTAAAGAGAGGTTCGGCGGGGTCTAAAATTAAAACAAATGTCCCTTTGAATTTTTAATATTGCACATTTTTCATTAAATAACTGTTGGTGTATTGTGAATCCGCTCCGTTCATTTGAACGTGAACACGACAAATTCAGTTAATATATTTAATGAGTTTCAGTTCTTTTTTCGAAAACAAAAGTTGAATGCTTTAATTAATTAAGCACAATAAATATTTATGAATTATAAATTTTTGTTTAGAAAAAAACATTATTACGTACTGTTGAAAACATAAATTTGAGCAATTATGGCTTATGGACTGTAACTATGTCAATAACAGACTATAGTCGCCAGGAAAGATAGTCATTCAGAAAAAATAAATAAAAGGTTCACTCGTAGCAGATTTTGCAGGTAAGGATGGGCGGTTGCTTCTTGTTTTATCTCATTTTTTATTATTATTATCTAGTGTAGATTGACGAGCGTATATTAGTTTGTAAGATCTGGAAAGAAGTTTCGGAGACCTCTGATCAGTATCAAACTTTGAATCGATTTAAATATGTTTGTGTGCCCCTTTGTGTGCCCGTTTGAGGCTAACCTACTCGCTAAGGGTTTCAAAATTAGCACCCACCAAGATATTGAAAACATGCCAAATTGATCGATGCCACGCTCATAGTGCTGCATAGGCTGAAAAGTAAAAAAATTGCTTTATTCCCGTTACTTATAAACGACGACAGATATAACGACAAGAATTTGAGTGGCTTATCCAAGAACACCTCTAAAAAAAATCGAAATAATCGGCTTGTCCCACCTAATACTGAATGTCATTTTCTTCGAGCTTTTTCTTTTTCGCTTAAGATAGAGGCGATGGCGATGGCGATGTTAGAAGATTTGGCTGTAAGTGAATATAATTTATTTACATTTCTCTTTTAATTACCTTAAAGTAATTCGCTAAACGTAAACAGTTTTAAGTATTAACTTGAATAAAACACAATTTATTACATATTTTTATAGGTTATTAATAATCGCGTCAACTGATATTTCTTCGCTAGTAAGGCCGCTTCTATAGAGTACTCAGTTATTGTCTCTGTTATCGAGCTATAAGTATTATAGTGACCTCCTAGAAGCAGTTCGGCGTAATTGTTTCATATTTGCATGGCGCGAATCCAGTTGGGATTTTCAGTTATCCCTTCCATCGTGTGAGCACAGATTAAAGATGATCGATTTACCGTCTCTTGTAAGATGTCGGGAGCTGTTGCCCCTTTCGTTTATGGTCAAATTAGTAAGAGGAGGTATTTATCTATTCATCCAACTTTACTTGAATGTGTTTCCTTTGCCTTACATTCTAGGGTGTCCAGGCATTATTTGCCAATAAGATTGTCACAATGTCGCACCAACGACCACCGTTACAGTCCACTTCGAGTTCTGGTGTAACTTCTATAACGACAATTGTCTAATGTTTAAGTCGTCTGCCCACTCTCTACATTACATCAGCGGCGTTGTTTTAAGTCTATAGTTTCGAAATTATCTAACGCTGTTCTTGCGTACAATATGTTGGGATATGTTGGGCCGTACATAAATACTATTATATCTAGATACTTAAAAGTTAGGTTATAAACTTAATTAGAGATAGGTGCGAATTAACGGTTGTGTAAAAAATGAAAATAAATAAATAATACATTTTTTTATTGATTGTATTCATAAGTTCTGCGAAATGTGCTCGGCCCTTCTGCTGTTGTTGTTGTTGTTGTTTTGCTACTGCTGATTTTATTAATATATATATGCAAATTTTTTTGTTTTCTGTTAACACATTTACATTCATTCTACTTAGTCATCTTAAGAAATAATGCAGCCCGGATATTATTATATGAGAGCATATAATTTTCAAGCTGAATAGAAAAATTAATAAATAATTAAATAATAAATTGTAAGGTGCTCAGTTCATGCCTATTTATCTGCCAACTTGTTAACAACCGCGGTCTTTGCGTCACTCCTAATTCAACTTTCAAGTTTGATCGAAAGGAAGTGACTTGTAATCGTTCCCCATAAATATTATAAGTTTTTGTTTGAATCTACCTACACACTTCTCTCCCTTTTTAAATTTATTGAAACTAATGATTGATTGAAAAGCTTGGAAAAAATTTGTATACTTTGTTGAAAAGAAAACCGCTCTCCAGCAGTATTTCCACAAGAAAATCCTATTTCAAAATTCGCCTAAAACAAACAAAAAGCAAAAAAAGGTTCTTGAAATATTCTCTCAAGATATACAGGGAACGATGTCCAATATTTATTTTGAACAAAAATTTCCCAAAAATCTGTTATACGATATCATTCAAAATTAATCAACCAAAACAAACAAGTCCCACATTCTTCACACGAAAATGTTATTATGAAGCCGGTGCCAAAGTCAATCGCGTGGGAATTGAAAATGTTAACAAGCCGCTGGTAGGCTTGAAAAGCATAATTTCGAGTAAAATGCGTTTAGAAATTTTCAATATCGGAATTTTAATACAATTTTTGATTTACTTTTAATCTCTATGGCCTACATTTTCGCCAATGAAGCATGTATTAGCTATAAGTAATTTTGAAGTCGAGGTAGACACATGAGCGCGTATCGTTCCAAGTATCATTCTTCAATATCTAATGGATCATTGAAAATGTTTAAAAAAGGTTCCAAGTTACCATTCATTCAAACCAAAGATGAAAAAATGTGATTCGGTTTTCTTAATAAGTGGGCTTATGAGCTCTAAAATTATGGCGCTATAAGATCCGAAAAATAAAATAATTAGAATCTTTTTTTTTGATAGGATAATTGCGGCTGACTGCAATCGGAGATTTAGTTGATTTTCGAACTTAATCTGACAAAACAAATACTGTTTGCGTTGAACGTACGTTCCGTGATGATAAAGCATATATAGGAATATTCTTCATGGGTCAAATACAAATATTTGGGAAGAGGAGCGTATATGCCATAGGGGGATATATTAGGCTGGGCATATAACTATATTAGGAATACCTTCATCGATTTTGGGCCGATCCAATTTGTGTTATGTTCGGTTTTTATGAAAAGACTATCAATGCGCTCGCTATTCATGCCAGTCACCTAGAACGATAATTTGGAATTCTCTTCCGATAAAGCGATTAAGGACTGCACATTATTAGATTTAGAGCGCATTGCTTTCTCCTATGTAAGTTGTCTGATTTTTTGTCTCTTCCCATCTGTCTGTCTTCCCCTCACGCACCCACCACCCCTCAATTCCAATCTCTTTCAATTACTTTACTCCGTCTTTGTCTCTCTTTCTCTCTATGCATTCCTCTTTTTTCCGCGATTTAAAATAATTCGCTCACCACATCTTCCTTCAAGATATTAATTAAGCTGTAAGCAAGTTCTTAGCATTTTATATTAGAATGCCAAATGGAATTCTCTTTTGTTGCACTCTTAAAGTGTTAGACCTCTTTACCCCTTTTCCATGAAATTGAGGATTGAAAATTTAACGGGATTTATATAAAGGCATTATTATATAAAATGTTGTATAAAACTTTCGTGCTCTCTGAGTTTTCTTTCTTTTTTTTTTTTTTGTATTTAAAAAACAAGAAAAAAAAAAT
This sequence comes from Glossina morsitans morsitans, assembly GCA_001077435.1. Lineage (NCBI taxonomy): Eukaryota > Metazoa > Arthropoda > Insecta > Diptera > Glossinidae > Glossina > Glossina morsitans. The sequence continues at coordinate 1,054 of CCAG010008816.1, read as the reverse complement.
GCATAACTTTTGCAACTCCATAAATATCGTTTGAGTTCTCACTTAAACCATCTTAACGCCTTCAACAACAAGTAAATAATAATTGTAACAACATAAACACATTTAGCAGGAAAACACAAACTATTAACTTTGCATTATGAAAAATAAAAAAGCCAACAACAAGAACACTTTTAACATAAACATAAATTAAGAGGCACTTAAAAATTTATCACAATTTATTTAACGACGCAACACTTACAGAAACAACCTGAATGAGCGTAACACGTGACACATAAAAGCATCATGCGTATGCCAGGCAGCTACAATTATATATATATGCATATATACCGATTGACACGTTAACAATATTGTTAAACTTATAGAATATATGTAAAGGAGGTTGAGAGAGAAATAACGGAACATATGTATTTAGGTAGAAAAATGACAAAATAAATAGAGAAAATTATATATATATATATATATACATATACATATACATATATATGTGTGTATATGTAGACGCGCACGCATATTGACAAAATACGTCTATCCACGCACGCTTGCAAATAAATTATAAAATTGTGTCTGTGCCATTATTGTGTGGGACGCTCGGGTAATGGATAATGAATGACGTTTGTGTGCTTAAATGTGTGTGATGTTGATGCATTGCCTAACATAAATCACTTTGTCAATCATTAATTTATAGTTGTTATGGATGTATATGTGTATAGATACGTGCAGAAACTGTGCACTATAGATGTGTGTACCTATGCAAAAATCTGTGCATTTAAAATACTTAATTTTAAGGCAAAATAAATGTTCTTTTAAGAAATCAAAATAATTAGGAATAAAAAATTACAAACAAAAGCGAAAAATTCGAAATCGAACCTGTCGATACGCATAAACTCTCACTTCTAGAAAGAAAGAAGGAAGAAGAAATTTCGAAACTAAAGGAATGCATTGTTAGTATCAGGCAATCTCTCTCTTTCTCTCTCTCCCCCCACCCACGCTCTCCAAACACGCCCGCCTTCCCGTTGGTTGTCATCGGTGGTTTTCGGTCTGCCTGCTTCACGCG
>CCAG010008815.1:0-13575 GCA_001077435.1 Glossina morsitans morsitans | reverse complement strand
CCTCTCTCTCTCTCTCTCTGTGTGTGTGTGTGTGTTTTTTTTTTTCGCTCGGTGAGCCGGAGGTAGAAAATCTTCAAAAGATACTGCTGGTTCTTAGTAGCAGCATGCACGATTCGCCATCCATGGCGCATACGTACTAAAAACTACCCCCCCACACACTTCTTCTACCACTCTCCCCCGCGGGACCATCGTTAGGTATTACTTCGCGGAGGCTGGTTGTTATTAACACGCTACCGGTGGTGGGACCTCAGTGGAATACACTATTGGCTTCCACTCCCTCTGCTCTCCACCCGCTGTCTTTCGGACCGACGCAGTTCTTTCAGCACTCTGCTTACAAAGTCGCTTACTTCGCCCCAGACTTCTTTGCTGGCAGTTAACCCTTCCAGTATCTCAGTCGGTTTTATTTGCGGTCTGCCATTCTCGAACCTTCTGCAATGAAAGATGCTATGCTCTGCGTCTTCCTCCGTCTCCGAACATGCCGGGCGATTCGGCGAGTCGTCGTGCCCGAACCTGAACAGATACTTTCGGAAACAGCCGTGGCCAGTCAGGAACTGGGTGAGGTAGTAATTTACCTCACCGTGTGGCCTTTCGATCCATTGCATTATGTTTGGGATAAGAACGAAAGTCCACCTTCCTTTCGCTGTTCTTTCCCAACGCGATTGCCAAGTCATAATCGACGCTAGCCGCTCTTCTTTTTTGATGGCTTCATGGGAGGGGGCGTTTATGCGGCGCCTTTCGTGGATGCGCCTCATTTCGTCTGCCAAGATGTCGATTGGCATGGTGCCAGCAATCACCAGGGCAGCATCCTCCGACACTGTCCGGAATCCTTATATCTGCCTTAGCGCACTAAGGCGATATATTGCCGCCAGCTTTCGGTACACTGCCTTCACTGTGAGTGCACCGGCCCAAACTGGGCTACCGTACATTAGGACCGACGTTATCACCGTGGCTATTATCTTTCGATTGGTGAATTTTGGGTCTCCGATATTTGGCATGATCCTTGCTAACGACGCCTGGATGCCTGCAGCTTTCTCAGCCGCGTACTCAACGTGGTGCTTAAAGTTGAGTCGATGGTCGAGCATTACTCCAAGGTATTTCAGGGCACGAGATGACTGCACCGTGTGCTACCCGACTCGTATGGAGCATGTTTCCACGCTCTTCCGGCTGCTTATCAGTACCGCCTCAGTTTTATGGTCGGCTAGATCTAGCCCCATCTCATCTAGCCACGCCTTTACTTTAACGATAGCCTCGTTAGACCTCGTTTCTATCTGCGTAACATATTTTGCAACAACTACAATTGCTATATCGTCGGCAAAGCCGATAATCGTTACCCCGGCAGGAAGGTTTAGCTCAAAAATACCATTGTACATTATGTTCCACAGGAGGGGACCAAGAACTGAACCCTGTGGGACACCCGCCATTATTTTAGAGGACTCCTTTCCGTCGTCACTATCGTACACTAGCGTGCGGTTCGAAAGGTAACTTGTTATTATCTTAAGTATATACCTTGGAACCTGCATTCTTATGAGGGCTTTACGAATAATCCCCCAGTCCGCCGAGTTGAAGGCGTTTTTCACGTCTAGCGTAACAACGGCGCAGTACATTTTATCACCGCCCCTCCATCGCTCTCCGGCTATAGCGTGTGAAGCTAGCGCCACGACATGGTTTATGGCATCAATCGTAGACCGTGCCTTTCTGAATCCATATTGGTTATTTGAGAGAGCACGCCTTTCTTCCACTACGACCAACAGTCGTTCGTATACTACCCTCTCCCATACCTTGCCTATTGTATCTAAAAGGCAGATGGGTCGGTATGACGATGGCTCGTTCGGTGGCTTATTGGCCTTCGGAATGAAGATCAACCTTTGGATCTTCCACTGGTCCGGAAATGTCCTTTCGTCCAGACACCTTTGCAGCATCATGACGAAGACGTCTGGCCTCCGATGGATCGCTGCCTTTAAGGCCTTGTTTGGGATTCCGTCTGGCCCAGGAGTTTTTCTATCCCCAATCCTTTTGCAAGCGCTTAAAAGCTCGTCCGCAGTAATTGCTGGTATTGCTCCTTCTTCTCTGCCGTGTGTGTGTGTGTGTGTGTGTGTGTGTTAATCGTGAATAAGTGATAACTCTCCAATATTGTCTCCATTCGAGCTCTCGGTAAAAATTGTAACTATCTTTTTATTATATAGTGACAGTCTCGAAATTATAATTTAACAAACTCGAAATGGAAACACATTTCTAAATTTTTAATTTGGTTTTAATCAACCTAACCTCAATTAATAATATCTTCTTCCTTTTCATATAAAGATGCGCGAATGTCTACAGATACCCTATGTATAGAAATAAATCATGATTCGTTTTTGGCGAAAAAAGCGTTTATTTCAAGAGAATAACATTTATTTTTGCTTTTTTTTTTTGTATCGCTTGCTACACGTTTTCCCCATTTTTTCGTCCACTCTTTTGCTTAAAGTAAATGCTCAAAGTAATTTGCGTAAAATAAATGCTAATTTGTTGTAAAATAGATCTTACACCGCAGTGGCTCATGTTAATCATTAATCATTCACAGAAACAGCCAATTTGCGCGTTTCGAATGAAAAGGAAAGGAATGCGTCCAAGAAATTCTTGAAGTACTTTAACGAAAATTCAGACTAGATACTCGTGTAAGTAATAAATACGACAAGCTCGACTTGATATCCATTAAATGATCTTGTCTTTATGAAATCGTGCAGAAGAGTTGAGCAATTTCGTTTTTCTTGTAGCACATGTCAACTCAGGAATTTAAGTAGATTAAGCTACGCTCGTCTGTCTTTTGTTGAAAAACTCAAGGCCATACTAAACACATCCAATATCTCTACATACATTTACAATTCGGTAGCATAGCCTATCAGATAAGACGCGCAACTATCAGGTCGCGTATGCTTGCGTTCAATCTCAAGCGCAGGAAGCGGTTGTCATGTAGTCGCCCGATCAATCAACCTATAATACTAACTGGTCGATGGGAAGCTTTCATCTTCCACGCTGCGTTCGTACCTTTAATCCTCGTTGGCCATTTCTTTCTCGCTCATTGTTACCGTGTTTTATAGAACACGTTGCTTGACCAAGTAGTAGTGGTAACAGCGAGAAAGATAAAAGTAGAATCAATTCTATAGATTCGCTTTTTGAGAGCCGATTATTATTCCCCTCTTCAAATGCAAGGTCAAAGGCCTTCGATGTTTTTATTTTAATTTGTTTGCTCATTATGACGGATATCGTACGTAGACTGTGAAGCGAATAAAACTTTCTTCTTATGTGTTTTTAGTTATTTTTTTAACGAATTTCTTTTTTAGGAGATTTTTTCTCACGAAAATCTACGTATTTGTTCCTTTTCCTTGGTATTATTTATTGTCATACCATTGCTTGTCCTTTTCATTGCTTGTAAATTTTGTGAATGTTACTCTTATTCTGCTTATTTTCTCGATTTCCATTTTTTTCTATTTATATGAGACGCTATGTTTTTGGTTTTGTGCCGAGTTGTTATAGGAAACAATTGGAAAAAAGATTTTTCTCCTTGTTTTCGGTTTTCCTATAAATTTTCATTTACTTTTGTTTATGCTCCAAAGTTAAAGGTTGTTATATTGTTGGGATGCACGCATTAAAAGAATTGCTTATAGCTCCTGCTTTAACATCCCTAGGGCATCATTAGCATAATACTCAAATAAAGGTTTAAACGGTAATGTAATAAAAAATTGAAAACATACATAAATACATTTCATTATTGAGGTAGCAACGGCGAGTATAGTACAACATTTCGTAATAAGCTTCTAAGAGATGGGTTCGACGTCAGCATATCGAATGCTAGATACGGAGATGTTTAGCATAAATCGCAATATTGAATTGAAGACAATCACTAGCTATGACGAGTAAATACTAATAACCTGATGGCTAATTTTCTAAGAAATTGTAGGGAGAAGCTTCAAAAAAATTAAGATTAATTTTCGTCTTGCCTCTAAACTAAAAAAAAAGAGAAGCAAATAAACGCAATTAAAAAGCAGAAAAACTCATTGTACGTCATACACTATCTGAATATTCGTGTTCATTATATAAACACATCTAATTACATAGATCTACTGCAACTGTATCTATTAATTGCCGATATAAGGATTCAATACACGTTTGCGGAAAAACTGCCTGAAAGTAAATGAAAGAAATGTTCAGCGCCTTCGTGGACGCATGCAAACGTTACACTAAATGATTGATACTATTCCATAATGAGTTCGATTGAATTATTTAACAATCGCAAGAACTGAGGTCGCTCGTCTCTTCGCACCATCTTCAATGCCATAGAATATTCCCAAAAAGAATCGGTCATAAGCTTTAAATAGTGGAAGCGAAACTAAAAAATCGTAACGAAAACCCTTTTCTGGCTTCACACAGAAAATCAAGAAATAACGATTAGCCAGATCTTTTAACCGCTACCTCATTTACGGTAATTGATTGTAGCACAAATGAAAACACAAATCTGTCAAATATTTCAAGTCATATTTTCAATACCACGCTTACTTCGTCCGTTTGCAGATTTAGCAAATATCTGCAAGACAAAAAAAATTTGCATTCAATGTAACGCATGGCAGAACCAATACAATGCACATATATGCTTGAACAACGCAATCGATGTCACTACTTGTATGAAGTCGTGCATCTGTAAAAACCACGGATAAGATTTCGAAACTTGGTGTGAAGACACATATTTAAATAATCTCAAATTTTGCTTCATTTTTTTATAGTTTGTGCGGATGTATGCAACAACTAAATGAACTTCTCACAACAAACTCACCTCTTATTATATCGAACTGAGCTTGTCTATCCATCTTGTTTTCCTGTGTTTACTTCTTATATAAGGGATTATTTTGAAAAGTCATGTGACGTGGATCATTGAATGCTGAGCCATAGTCCACTAAAGAGTTGTTACGTGTTTTTCTTTTCAAAAGAGAAATGAAGTATCAGTTAGCAAGATTTACAAACATGATCTCGTGATGAGTTTGCGATCAATTGTAGTATACTAATACATATACATTTTCTGTTTCTATCTATGTATTCTATTTAATAAAAAAGTATGGACTTAGGTAATATAAAAGATACGTTCCGAATAGAATAAAATTGCAGCCATGGAGTATTTCACCTTAACAGCCTATAAGGATGCTTTCGGACTTTCGGTACAGTACGATTGAATTTAACGAAGACTATGATTTTTATAAATCCTAAGGCGATCTTGCGAAGCTATATTTAACGCTATGCATCGTTCTACTTTTGAAACAAGCAAATTTTTTACAAAGACGCCCAATATTAAACAGTTTCCTTTCCGTTGCATTGTTTTACTTATTGCACGCTTATTTTATTGACATTACTTTAATGTTTATGTTAATTACTTTTGAATTTATGTTCAGTGTATTATCTGGCAAATTATCCGAGTTGCTTACAAGGAAGCAGTTGGAGAACCCTACTGAAAAGAAAGTTTATACATATCACTTCAAACCTATATATGAAAACATGTAAGACGGTTAAATTCACACGGGGCTGATTTTCGAACACCTACCACCATTAAAATCTGCAGCGCGCTATGTTTCTACTTATGGCCACAAAAAAACTAAATGGGATAAAATTTGTCCTTTGCCTTTTATTTCATATATGCTTCGCAATGCTTCTATCAAATGTGAAGCCGATTCTCAATTTTTGCAATCAGGAGAGTGTCAGTAACACAGACCACACGCAAAGACGGATACACGTAGCTTAACTGATTCAGAATTGCGCGCTGATCAGGAATATATATATTTTATAACGTCTCTGAAGCTTCCTTTTGGGTTTTGCAAACATTATGACTGGACGAGTATACGTCCATTCCTCGGAGGTGGGTACAATAAATCGGACTCGGCTCACCCTTAAAAAATCTACGCCAATTATCTGAATGCAGTTATTTATATAATAACTTTTCAAAACAAGGAAAAATTGCACGATCCGAATAATTTTTCGAGGCGTTCTTCGTTTGGGCCAAAACACGTCGGCGTATCAAACTTCACTAAAATATCCCAAAAATTACGATCTGTAAGTTGAACACTAAAATACACGGACAGACGGGCAAGCTTAAATCGATTCGCAAACGATTCAAAGTCCTTGTGGGTGTTGTATACATCCGCATAATCTTCCGATACTCTTGTGCTGCAAGTTTATTCAACTTTAGAGCGATGTCTGCTACACTTCCCCGAAGACGATTAAAATTTTTCATCGGCATTTTTTTTTTTTTTTTTTTTTTTTTTTTTTTTTTTTTTTGTCAAATTTTGTATGTGTCTCTAAGAAGATGACAGACCTTTTTACAAAGTTGATCCGCAGAATGAAACCAGAAAATCTGCAGATGTTAAAAATTAATCTTTTCATAATCATCTAATGTAACGTATCGGACAAATCGAAATAATTGATCGAAGAGTTGATCACTTTAGAAGCTTGTCATGATTAGAAATGGGAAACTGTTATAGAGAGTTTTCTTGATGTTAAAAGTAAAACAATATCAAAACATAATAAAAACAATGCCGCATACCTCGGTCTGAATGAGCGCGTTTTCTTCATTTTAATAACGATTGGTTTGCGCGCTCAGTTGTCACAATTGGAATTTAATGCTTCTATTTTGCCTCAAGCTAATCTAAAAGAAAAAAAAGAGAGAGAAAAAACTTTTTGTCTTAAACTGTGTATCTAAAGCAGAAATTGTTAGTTGAAATTCCTTTACTCATAACGTTAACAAAACCTTATCTGCTTCTTAGTTTAAATGATTTTACATAAAAATTTTTGTGCAATTACTTTTATTTTATAAAAAAGAAAAAGAAAAAAAGAAAAACAAAAACAGAAACTCAAATACACACTAAAAGGGGAACACATACACAGAGAAATATTTTATAACCGCACCAAGACGTCTTCTCAAAGTTTAAACAATATGAAATTATTTGGTTGAAAATGAATGTAAGTCAACCCATAACAATAAAACCATTAATCTCAAACAAAAGGAAAACCATAGTCTTTGTCAAATATTTACGCCGCCGACACATTGACAGACATACAAGCGGACAATGGGAATAAAAGCCATTTACGAAGTATGGCGATTTCTAACATTGGTTACCATATGCGAACATAGGCATACATACGCACGCAAAACACACAAGCATGCATACATATGCCCCTGCACCCTATAAACTGCAGTTGTGTGAATGATTGAAAAAAACAAAAAGAATAAAAATATTTTCTAACAATTTTCTATGTTCCCGTTTGATTCGCAAGGATAACTTTTCCCAAATGAAAGAGAGAGAAAGAGAAAGAGAAAGAGAGAAAGGAAACATTAGATACACTCGGTTCTTTTAGTGCAACATCCCGGTAGATTTGTCGTACATATGAATGTTTAAAAGCTAAAAATGAACAATAATCTCAAGAAATTCACTTAAGTATGCTAAGCCAAAGAAATGGAAAGAATACCAATGAATAAAAAAGGAGAGGAGAAGAGTAGAAAAAAAGAAGAAGGAAAGAAAAATAAAAAATGAGAAAATTTAATTAACGCACACATACCAGTCCGACAACGTTTGTCGGTTGTCATTTGTTGCTGTCATTTTCTAAAAGTTTTCCTTCCTCACTTGGTTCTTTTTTTTGCTTTTTTAAGATAACTCTTTCACAGTATGTTTAAAGCTCTTTGTTGGCTTTCATTTCTATTACAATTTTTTGAATTGAATTGAAATCTTCTTTTTTCTTTTTTTCATTCTTCTACTGAACGTAAGGAATAAGTCTGAGTAGACTGCGAGTAGTAGTTATGTTGCGTAAGTGCGGGTCTGTATGGGTGTGTGTGTGTGTGTGCGTGTGTGCGTGTTTGTCTCATGAGAATTGCTTATAATATTAGTTTTTGTCTTTTATATAACGTGTCTGCTTGCGTGAGTGTATTGGGTATGTTATGTACATATGTATACATCTGTATGCCTGTACTTACTTACGTAAATGTATTTATGTATGTTACGTGAATGTTTGTGTGTGTGTGTGTGTGTGTGTGTACGTGCGTATGTGTGTTGCACTTTTCCTTACAAATATGCACTTGACTTGGTTTCCCTTTGATTCCTTTATAGAATTCATTCTTTATTTTTCATTAATTTCTGTTATTTGATTAACACTGTTTTACGATGTCATCATACTTTTCGACTTTTCGCAACGCTTTTTAGGTATTAAAAAGTACTTAATGAGTTGTTTACGACATTAATATATGAATATGTAACCGTTTGAAAATAGTTATTTATTTATTTTTGCTTACTTTTTTATGTTTTGCTGCTGTTTTTTCCACTACTTAAAATCTACTTTTTTAAGCTTTCTGTTTTCAACTTCATTTTTTTTTTCTTTTTTATATATATACCCTTCGCCAAGGGCTATATTCGTTTCGTTAAAACATTGGCATCATTCAGAAGGAAGGTCCAAAGATCCTATAGACAAATATATATTCTTAACTAGTATCAAATTTGGGTTCGATCTGAATGTATCTGCCTGCCCCTTTATGTGGCGCCTATGGTAAACACTGTTGTAAAAATTATACATATTGGCTTCAAATTTGGAAATAATGTTAAAGGTTCTTGTATGCACGCATGATCTTGATATTAGCAGTGGGCTAAATTGCTGAAAGGCATGGCTACAATACATTGAGTCCATTGAGAAGGCTTCAACGCATACGGAAGAGAAGAGAACGCATACAACAATAGAAATTTTGAACGTATTTTCTAGGGATTATCCTACTGGACGGACCTCTTTAAAAATGAAAAAAGTCGATCACATTCATCCAGTGTTGTAGTGCGTCGAAATTTCAGTTGTTGTTTTTTCTATGTTAGTGAGTATGGAAGATTCGCTTCGCTCATAACAGAATATAATTTTATAACTTGTTTTTTTCTATATTACGCTTTTCTTTGTTGTTGTTCTTATCCGTTTACATATTGTTATATCATTGTTAAGCTTTTTTTTCCTTCGTTTCACTCGTCATAAATAACTTGTGCTCTTTCGTTTAAAAGAAAAACACGCCTGAGTATACTTTACTTCATCTGCAATATTATAATGATGAGTATCATCATCGTCGTCATTCTTAGATAGAAAATAGAAAATGGGAGAAATAAAAAAAAAAAATAAAAAAATAAAAATAAAAATGAAGAAATTATAATTGAATTTATTGTTATGCAATTTTCAATATATCAGATGCATGTTCTTTCAATTGAATCATTCTTGTCACAATTTATTACAAGAATGGCAGAAGTTCTTAGAAAACCGCTTTCAAAACCAAATGCAAAATTAACAATACATGTAAGTATGAGTAATGTGTGAGTAATATCGATGATATAATTGTTATTTACACTAAATGTTTTTAAAGAAGACCGTTCCTCAGCGGAACGGTTTCACTGAGGATGTCTTTCATTTTCTTTTTTCACTGTAAAAATGAATCAGTGAACGCGATCTAGCAATCTAGACCCGAAATTGGGGAATAAAGTAGGAGGTAATGGCATCACACAACAACTGTTGCAAAAATTAGAAGATAAAAAAAAGAATTTTATGAGAAGTTAATGTTCGTTGTGCACAGCTGGCATGTTCTATAGTACAGTTGTTCAACGTGTAACTGCCAGTTGTGAAAACGCGTGACATTATCTTTTGTAACATTATTATTAGTATTATTGTTATGTTTATTTTTATTTTTTTATTATTTTCATAGTTACATTATACGGTATTATATTATTGTGAATAATGCTTTATTCGTTACAGTTAAATAAAGTCCATTAGTTTAGCCAGACAAATCGGTTAGTTCTAGTTCCAATCCTACCTTAATATATCGTATTAATCTATCCATTCCTTATAAAGTCTTTGTGTTCCATCAATCTGACGACGATCTTCTTCATTATGCATTCGAATCAAGCAGCAAATTTTAAGTAAACTAAATGTATTGTCGGGACGTTTCGAATTCATCTTGCGTTTCCCTATTCCCGCCTTTGACTTGGTAAAAACTATTTTTGCGTTTTCCATACACTTTGAACATGATTTATAGGACATACATAAATTTTCATAAAACATTATGTGGCGATAATTCATAAAAAAGAAGAAGAATGAAAGGAAGGGATGATTATCATTTTCATTAACCATTAGTTTAATGATAATGTTTTGGACACACTGGAAAACATTGGATTGAAAACAAGTCGATTTTCAAGGAAACGAAAACATACTGAAAACAAAGGCAAATTGATGATGCTTTGTCCGCCGGCGTCATAAAGTACAGTAATCTTAGGAAGCTGGCGATTGCCAGTTCGTGGAAAAAACCATTAACTTGGGAAAATGTCCCAATGGAATTTGGAATTGGTTGTTTTCTTGCGAAGTAAGAATACACAAGCAGAGTATTTGCGGACGGCAAGGACAGTCGAGAAACGTGGGATAACTGTTTGCATTAATTGAATTTTGTTTATTAATGGAAAGTTAAACAAGCTGTAGAGGACTCTTCATTAAGCGCACTTCCATATCCGTCGCGGTTTTTACTAAACTAACTCTATACCGAACTACTGATGTTTTGCATATACATACCTACATTAACTATCGGTTTAAAAAGAAATATGTTATATATAAACGTAATACTTGCAATAGATGTAATGAACACGTTTGTCGTATATGTTTATCTAGGATAAGAAAACACAAACAAACACAGTTGTTGGTAAATTCTGTTATCTCATTTACACAAGTGACATTACAGGGCGCAACAGTGACAGCATTAAAAGGAATTCAATGAAAGTAAAACATATGTTAACTGTTTAGCCGTTAACTGTGTGTGTATTAGTAAACCTAACGGAAACATTTTTGCACTGAACATGCATTCGGGCTAATTGTATGTCAAATTGACGGATTCCGTAAGAAAAACGGAAAATAATAAAATCAAAAATCCGTCAAATTGACAGGTTCCGGAAATCGAGTGTTAAGAAACACTCTCACCGTCTGTCAAAAGTTGAAAAACAAAATACTTGCCAACTTAAAGGCGACTGGAAATATTCTTCTTTTACTTTCGAATTATATTCGTGCCCATGCAATTGTCTTCACGGTGGCCTCCTACTCGAAGAGCCAAACGACGATAACACTTAATCGATTTTGGATGAGTATGGCTTGGGGACTTGTGTCGCTGTGATTTACATCGTTAACGAACCAAACTATACCAACTTGAAACTCAGTTTCCCGATGATGGCTTCCTGGTTAAAAAGGAAATGATATTCAAAAAGATTACAGCTTCTATGTTGTGAAGTAAAGACGCTATTGAGTGCATCGACGTGTTAAAGAAGCAAAGTAATTAACGGAAAGGAAAGCCTTTAACAAATTCTACGAAAAAAAGACTATTCCTATACGATATTTGATTGCAAACTGAAGAGATACTTCATTTATTTCATACTTACTGATACGTTACCTATGTGTCTGTGCAGTTTAGCTGCATTTTGTCTTTATATACTATGCTTTATTCACACCCATTCAGTGAACTAGGACTTGACGTGAAAATTTGAAAAATTTTGCGATTGAATATGAAATTCCAAGCGAGTTTGCGACTTTTCTCTTTGTTGTTGTTGAACTTCACTTTACAAACGTAATGAAATATAATTTAAGACCAATTACTTCCTTTCCTCTCTTCTTCCTTCCTTTCGATCCATATCGATTTCACTATTAATGCCGACCCACATACATATATTTATAATGACGTATATTAAAAAATTATCAAGTTTTTCGTTACCTTACTTAATGGCCACAAATGGGATAACTGTACGTATAAGCGATTTACTGATCGCTAACTCATAACTCATACTTAACCGAACATTGAAGCTAATCGTATAAGTAGCTTTCTCCGCATATATATGTTGGGATAACATTTTGTTTCGTTGGTTTAATAATAAATATTAATATGTGCAGAGCTCTGATGATGATAAACAGTTGAAGAAATAATTAAATAATACATTCTGTTAAGAGTGATTAATTTAAAATTATATGCACACAAATGCAAGCGAATGAAAATTGTGTACACTTACTTAACAATCGTTGCTATCTAACTATGTAACTTGTGCGAAATTTGTTATAGTAAATCTCATTGATAGCATATGATGTAACTGTGCATTTGGCTGTTAGCTAATGTGAAGTTTCATTCAAATAATTTCCGGAACCAAAATGATGACAATATAGAGAGATGAATACAAATAGAAGGTGAGAAACAGATAGCGAAACCGAAAAGGAAAAAGGGGAGACAAAATGAAGAGGAGAGTAAAAAATGAAAGAAGCAAAACTGGCATTGTAATAATTATGTATGCATTTATAGGCAAATAGATAACGGCAATCGTGTTAACATAGTTTATGTGATTGTTAATGTACTTGTGTTTGAGCGAATTATTTATTTCAAAATTTAGCCAAAGTGCCGACATATGTGTCCCGCGTACAACGACAACAACAATGCCGAGAACAATAAGAATAGAAACAAAAAGAACAGCAATCGTAGTTTGCCTAAGCGCCGTAAGCGGAGAGATTCAGATATCGAACTGAGAGCATAGTTTAATATCTATTTAATACATCAGACAATAAACGTATGTTTGTAGATAGACGCGTGCAATAGTTAAAACAAGTGTTGTTGCCTGAAACGCCCTTATTCCGGTAAATGTTCAAATATCATCAGCAGATTGCTACTTTCTTTGGGTGTGAATAAAGCATAGTATATAAAGACAAAATGCAGCTAAACTGCACAGACACATAGGTAACGTATCAGTAAGTATGAAATAAATGAAGTATCTCTTCAATTTGCAATCAAATACCGTATAGGAATAGTCTTTTTTTCGTAGAATTTGTTAAAGGCTTTCCTTTCCGTTAATTACTTTGCTTCTTTAACACGTCGATGCACTCAATAGCGTCTTTACTTCACAACATAGAAGCTGTAATCTTTTTGAATATCATTTCCTTTTTAACCAGGAAGCCATCATCGGGAAACTGAGTTTCAAGTTGGTATAGTTTGGTTCGTTAACGATGTAAATCACAGCGACACAAGTCCCCAAGCCATACTCATCCAAAATCGATTAAGTGTTATCGTCGTTTGGCTCTTCGAGTAGGAGGCCGGAGCTTGGTTACCAACTTTGCCCATTTTTCGGTTTGATTCTGAGGCTTACTTGAAAACTCCTACAACAAAACGCAAAAAAGGTCGCAACCGCTGTTTGGAAAGACGGTTAGTTGATTCAAACTTTCGCTGATCGGAGCACTGCAAATGCACATATGTATATATGTATACGTACAGTCATTTTTTACATTCCAAACCTCTAGCCACCGTGAAGACAATTGCATGGGCACGAATATAATTCGAAAGTAAAAGAAGAATATTTCCAGTCGCCTTTAAGTTGGCAAGTATTTTGTTTTTCAACTTTTGACAGACGGTGAGAGTGTTTCTTAACACTCGATTTCCGGAACCTGTCAATTTGACGGATTTTTGATTTTATTATTTTCCGTTTTTCTTACGGAATCCGTCAATTTGACATACAATTAGCCCGAATGCATGTTCAGTGC